>JAAEAF010003968.1:0-86306 GCA_011037195.1 Triatoma infestans
AAATGATAGAATGAATGGTGTGAATAAAGATATGACACGATGCGATGTACAGTTGTATGGTTGTATCTGATAGATCTAGATAGATTCCCCCTGGCTTATATACACAGGTTCTCCCACTCTAGCCTACCTAAGTCAGAGAGTAGTCTCTGTTAACCAGAGAGGGCCTCTCTTCTCTCTGCTGTGGTTGCATTATCTTTGCGGTACCATTACAGCCATAAATATGAGTGTAGAAGGTAGATGAAATTTAAAGAAAATCTCAATAAAACTGGAGTGGGGGATAATAATCAATTTAGCTAAGTCACACACTTTAGGTAAGGTCAATTTTTTGTCTGAAACCTTCAGTGTCACAGTTATGGTGATGGTATCTAAACGAAACATGGAGTTTGTGCTTTGCGCAAGTTTTCGTTTTTGAGATATTTTGTTCACAAACACAGAGAGAAGACCTCAGAATATGTATTTCTGGTTCAAATTTCAAAAATTTGACACAATCACAATACTTCCTTATATCATAGTAAGAGAAATTAAAAATCTATCTTCAATTAACACAAAATTGTAGAAACCATAACATAAATATAGTAATGGTGGAAGGTAGAGAGACTGTCTTCCTCAGACAGCGGAGAAATGTGATTACATTCTAGTGCAGAAGTCAGCACCTATACACCCTACTCGCACCCATAAATAAATATTTCCAGGAAAATGTCTCAGATCAAAATGATAGGCTTATTTCTGTACAATTAGCTTTCCAAGTTTTAAATCTTTGGCGCCATTTTTGTGAAAATTAGAAAAAAAAAAGGATCACAGGAAGCTGTAATGTTAGGGTCGTATTTTCGAGTTGCCAAATTGCTTCAAATTTGGAACTCTAGTAATGCTTTTAAAATGCCTAAATATTATAAATATTTGCAAGAAAGCTTGTAACTTCTCCAGAATCCTTCGAAAGAAAATCAATTACTTGGAAAAGGGACCCTCAGGCCGTTATTAAGAATTAAGCGGTGTTTAAATAAAAATCATTTGGAGCCATTTTTTGAGAATGTGTGAACTGCAAAAAATAATTTAGTAAGCTTGTATTTACGGTTGACCGATTTCGTGCGATATCTTTGCGTCAGAACCAGTGATGGTACCAAAAAGGAATATCAAATTGTTTTCCTATTCATTGGATCTCAATATATATATGTTTACTTCCTCTTGCTCCTAGTAAGAGGAAGAATTGTAATCGTGTCAAATTTTCGATATCGTGTTTTCACCGGAAAAACATGTTTTGAGGTCCTCTGTGATCAAAAATGTGGTTTTTAGCAAATGATCTTTGTCTCTGTGTGTGTCTGTATGTATTTGAACATCATTGCTCAAAACGAAATATTCCAGAAAGTTCAAACTTGATATTCCGGTTATGTATCACCACGGGATTCCACAGTAGGTTATCTGTCAAAATTTCACAACAGGAAGTATCACTTCGCTGAATAGATTTTCACTCTTTTTTTTTAAATTTTATCAAAATTAGCTCCAACGATTTTCTTAGAACTTATTATATCAAGTACACAAAACAAAGAGACACTTTTATACAACTTTTATTTGAAACATTTCACCGGGAAAATTCATTTAAGGACACTTTTGTGGGAAGGGTAGGGTTAGGTTTTCCTCTGAAGTGCTATTTCAGTTTACTATACAATACTGTCATCTAAATAATATTAATTAGAATGAAATATGTTGTTGAAATTCCGAGTTTGAAGAAAATTATCGGAAGTGCGTTTTTACTGAAAAGTAAAGTAATTTGAGATTTCTCTAAAACGGTTCTAACGATTTTCATTAAACCATGTATGTAAAGGCGCGTTCTCTCTAGCCAAGTATAGTTGTCCGATTTTAGTTGTCTAGCAAAAGTTGAATGCGACTTGAATCAGTTTTGGTTGATACGTTTCAACTGAAATCGATCAAACGTTTCAATAATGACACGGGGCACTCAATGAGTTGAAAGCAAACTGAGAGGCCAATTGGGAGATCCGGAGGTTCACACTTGTCAATACTTGAAAGATGGCAGGTTCAACTGAAAGTTGCGTCATACTTGACCGATAAAGTTTGACTAGGTCAAACTTTTCTTGATCCAACTAAAAAGTTGATCAACTTTATTGAAACAAAAAGTTCTCACTAGGTTTTTCATTCAACTTCTGTTGATCAACTAAAATCGGTCAAACTTGACTCGTGAGAACGCGCCTTAAGATACACATATAAAGAGCTACAACTCTTATTCGAAACATTTCTCCGGGTAAACTCATTTAAGAGGACATTTGGGGAAGGGCTGGAGTTATGTTTACTTCTAAAGTGCTATCATAGTTGATTTTTACAATTCTAATCATCTAGACAGAATTAATTAGAAATAAATAGATTGCCAAAATTCCGAGTATCAAGAAAATTAGTAAAACCGGAAGTGCGCTTTTACTGAACAGTTTTTTTTTTTCAGTTTTCGCGATTTTTTCATATAAACACCGACGAATTTCATTAAATTTGTTATACTAACCTAATACTAAAATTTGTTAATTACAGTTTTGTAAACTGCAGTAAGAGAAAGTTGTGTGGGTGTTCCGCACCAGATTTTTTTTCTTTTTCTGGTGAAAACTCAATTTCCGAAAATATGACATGATAGTAATATTTCCGGTTAGGGAAATAAAGTCTACAAAGAGCAAAGAAATAATTTAATTGGCTGTGTATGTAACGGACCTGCTTTATAGGCGCATAAAGAAAACAAATAAAGAAAAAAGTGAATAAAAGAGCGGGTGAGTGAGAGAGAGGAAAAAAATGCGGGAGAGAATGCACTGCTACTACCAACATATTCTGGCATAATGCCTAAATAAACATTTTAAAATATAATGAAAAATGAGTGGTTAATATATTGTCTGTGTTTAAAAGTTTTTTTTTTTTAACAGGGCCTCCCCCAAGTTAATTTTTTTCTCTCACGTACTTTGCTCAGTCGTTCTCTCTGTATGGTTCACACTGTCACCAATATGCTTCAACTTTCTCACTCAATAATTTTTCTCTTTTTAAAAAAAAGAGAACTTGTCGTTTCTCACCTCTTAAAACACGCGCGCACACTACTACCAACACATAAATATAAATAAATAATACAAAGTGATATTTTATAGAAATCTGTTGGCTAAACTGTTTAGATTTGAATTTATTTTATAATCTTAAATTATCTCACCAATCTCTTCCCCTAACAGACAGATTTATAAACTAAACGATATGTTGTTTTAAATGGTGCAAAAGAAATACAAGAATAACAAATATATATTTTATTTTATTTATTTGAAACAGCTGATTTATAAAAGATAAATTTTTTTAAATAAAATAAAACAGGTGTTTTAATAAATTTAACACATGTTACAATTAGCAGTTAGTCAAGCTGGTGTAAAAGTGAATATTTCTTATTCTCTACTTTTTTACTTTCTCTTACTCCTAGTAAGAGGAAGTATTGTAATCGTGCCAAATTTTCGATATTGCGTTTTCATCGGAAATATCTGTTTTGAGGTCCCCTGAGTCCAAAAAAGTGGTTTTTAGCAAATGGTATGTGTGTGTGCGTGTGTGTGTATATATGTGAACAGCATAGCTCAAAAACGCAGAACGTAGAAAGTTGAAACTTGATATTCCGTTTAGGTATCACCATGGCATCTAGCAGTGGGTCATCTGTCAAAATTCCTCAACCGGAAGTACCACTTTATTTGTTGTTTTTTTTTACTTTTTTGCGATTTTCTCAAAAATGGCTCCAACGATTTTCTTTAAACTTGGTATATCAATTACATATACAAAGAGTACAACTTTTATTTGCAACATTTCTCAGGAAAAATTCATTTAAGGGCAGTTATGGGGGAGGGGTAAGGTTAGTTTTCATCTAAAGTGCCATTTCAGTTTATAAAATAATTCTATCATCTAAACAATGTTAATTAGAATTAAATAAGTTGTTGAAATTACGAGTTTGATAAAAATCGGATGACCGGAAGTGCGTTTACTTTACCCCTTTAATAAGTGATTTATTCTCTTTTTCGCTATTTTCTCAAAAATGGCTCCGACGATTTTCTTGAAACTTCGTATATCAACTACACATACAAAGAGCTACAACTTTTATTTAAAACATTTTTTTAAGGAAATTCATTTAATGGCACTTTTAGGGGAGAGGTGGGGTTATGTTTTTCTCTAAAGTGCAATCATAGTTGATTATCATCCAAAAAAAATTAAATTAATTAAATGGATGACCAAAATTCAGATTTTCAAGGAAATTGGTTTACCGGAAGTGCGCTTTTACGAACGGTTTTTTCAGTTTTCGTCGTATTTGAATTATTTGGTACACAAACTATAAAATTTGTCAATTATAATTTTGAGAACTGGACTAGGAGAAAGTGGTGTGAGTGTTTCACACCAGATTTTTTTTCTATAGTTTCAGCTGGTAAGTACTGTTCAAGGTTGATATTTTCATTACAACTGTCTTAGATTTTAGCGAGTGATCTGTGTGTGTGTGTGTGTAAATTAGTATTCAAAATACTTCAAAAAAGCAAAAATAATCATAAGCAGTTTAAACTCAATATTTCGTCTGAGTACTACTGACGGATCCGCCACAAAGGCATCAACCGGAAGGAAGTGTGGCCAAACTAAATCTTTAAAAGAATTTTGTTTCGTCTCAGTTTTTCACAATTTTTTGGAAAATACCCTTTCATTTTCACACGTGAAATCCTATCACTTATAACTGGAAACATTTTTCTCCAGAATAATTGAGTTTCGGAGGGTTTAGATGGTGAGGAAGAGTACGTTAAGTTTTTTCTTCTGTTAAGTGCCACTCCAATATGATATTTAGCTCTTCTACATAAAGGATACATTATTTGTAAAAAAAAAAAAAAAATTAAAAAGTGATAGGGATTTTATCTGTTTCGGGCAGTATACGAAGTTTAAAGAAAATCGTTGGAACCATTTTCGTGAAAATCGCGAATAATTGAAAATAAAAAACCATTTAGTAAAGTCGCACTTCCCGTTGATGGATTTCCACCAAAACCATATTGCCAAATGCGGTGGTGATAACTAAATGGAAAATCAAGTTTATGTTTACTGGGAATTTTAATTTTTCTGATAATTTCAGAAAACTCAGCCTCTCACTCACTCGATCACTATCGGAGGTCACAATGACCTTTCGCTAAAAACAATTATTTTGTATTTCCGACGATAACTCAGTTTCACAATACTTCCTAGGAGTAAGAGCAAGTTATGTAATTGTTTTTTTTTTTGTAATCGTGTTTTGTATTGATTAAAAGGAAGCTTAATTTTGTACTTTCTGTTAATCCTAGAGAGATTAACAATGATCGTGCTAATTCTTTAGAAATTCCATTTTCACCAAAAATACATTTTTTTTTTAATCCCCAGATTATGGAAAAGATTATTTTAAGCTGTAGGTGTCTGTCTGCGTGTTTTAACAAAATATTTAAAAAACGAAAATTTGCAGTAAGGATTCAAACTTGGTTATTCCATTTAGATCCTATCGCTGCATCTGACACGAAGAAATTCGGCCGAAAATCCATCGAACGGAAGTGTGGACTTTATTGCATTTTTTTTTGCCTTCAGTTTATCGCAATTTTCTCGGTAATAAGTGCAACAATTTTCTTTAAATTTTTGTATATACTATCTACACACATAAATATCTACTACTTTTATTTGAATCATTTTCCGGGAAAATTGATTTGGTGGGGGGGTTCAGGGGAAATCCATATTTGAAGAAAATCGATTTACCGGAAGTGATACTTTACAGAATAGGTTTTTAAATTTTTTGGAATTTTTTCGAAAACCAGCTACATAGGTTTTCTTTAAACTTGAATAATAATAATAAAAAAAAAAAACCAACAAGAAATCAATAAATAATCAATTTATTTTGACCAAATGAATTTAAATTATTAGTTTTGTTAATGTTGTTGTTTTGGCACAGATAAAAAATTCATATATCATAGTTTGTATTAAGAATGAGAGACATCTTGGATATCTCTGAACTGTGTGTTTTATTATAGACAACACTTCCAGATGATATGCAGATAGATAGCGGTAGTAATGGCATTCATCTAAATAGTTTATGTTCATGTGTTGGTATACATGTCAAAACATCATCGCTTCATCGTATTTCACTTTCATATGTTTTATAGAACAGTTAGACGTCAGAATGTTGTTGCTGTTGTGATAATTTGTGCCCTTTTATTCACTGTCCGCGTCCACTGCTACACTAATAGTGGTTAAAAATAAATGATACCTAATAATAATCCAATTTTAGACACTCTTCTCTTCCCCCCTCAAATCTTTGGTGAAACACGCACACGACTTTTACCTCAAAATCTAGGCTGCTCTTCAAATATATTTGATCACTTCATTTTGAATCAATGTTGGGCAGTTTCCATAGCTTTTGTTAAAATTATTGTTGCATTAGTTAATATTTAGGTTATCATGAATGTAACTATGACATCTAAAATCTGCCTTCATTAATAGGGAGAAATCATAGTTTATTCACAATCGTTCCACACTACGAGTCTTTTGCAAATTTTTATGTCTACATAAAAGCCGACTACTAACGGTTCGCATTATTCGGCGAAAATTGAAAATTGTTTCAAACATGGAAAATGAGTCTGGCTATCCATTTACACCGGTACATTGGAAGAAGCACTTATAGAAAAAAAGAAGAAAAAAGAACGACAGACAGACGAACTCTCAGGCCAATTTATTTAAATTTATTAGTAAAATACGTCTTTTGATAAATAAAGGTTTTAAAAATTAGTTATATTTTAGTTGAATGCAATACTTCCGTTTAAAAAACCCTATAAGTTACTAGTTTCCGATGCACAGATAGCAAATGTGTAATTGTGTGTACTGCAAGTAACTACAGAAAAATCCCCTTAAGGAATTCTAAAAATAAATCACGTACGATTATTTTTAATTATTTTTGGTATGTTACTATTTTGAAAGTTGAAATATTGTAACCAGCTGTTTATTGACAAATACCTTACTTAGTCAAGTATAGAAGTGATTACATTGTAGTCCAATAGGCAGGTGTCAATAACATTGACCAAATCCCATATAATATTTGAAATTTAACGCAACAAAATTCCGCAGAACTACTTAAAATCATTTTTTCCGGATTTTTTTTTTGGCAAGTAAAAGTGTGATGGTTGGTTCCGCAGAGCTGGAAAGCATCAGAGACATTTTCCGTGATAGCTTGCTTCTTTTTGTGGTCATCGACCGGTTTTGGGGCGTTCGCTCATCATCAGGATGTTTTTGTTAAACAGTGTAATAACATAGACTTGCACAGAGCAAATACATTTGATACATTGGATTTTAAATGTCTTTGTTATGACAGAACTAGGTTAAGAGGGGTGTTGCTACCTGAATGGGAAAACACATGTTTAGTGACGTTGTTCCCTTTTTTTAAATGGAAACATTAATGAGTGGGGATGTATTACTTAAACTATGTTTTTTGAAGGAGATTTTACTTTGATAATTATTTATTCATACCATCTTATTATTTCTATTTATTAATTTATAACCGAGCGAAATAACGCGAAAGTGTCAGCCGTGGGCCACTATGGAATAGTTGCCGATAAGAAATGATAAAATACGAGCTGAATGATCGTAAGACGGTATAGATATATAACTATGTTGAGCAAGTAATCTATATAAGCAAGTTTATTTTATAATTATGCATTCCATTCCACGTTTCACCTTTCACACACATTCACATACATCAGCCATGAACGCACGTACTTATACTTAAATATGGGTTCTTTTTTTACAGGCCTAAATATAACGAGTCTAAACGAGCTCAGATACAGACATTTACAGATATATCACTGAAAAAATTATACAAGTTAAGTGTTAACGCTATCAATCAATCAAAAGTGAGATATAGAAAGTGTTAGGTTTCTATCTGTGCAAATCAGCATAACCAAGTTAAAACAACCTATTTTTTCAAATTAGGTATTGGTAGTAAAACTTATGGCTGCATTGTAAACACATGCAGCGTCTCAATAAAACTTGAAATACATCATATATCCTCTAGAATCCCTCAATAATCAAATTCAATTTTCCTGGTATATATATAAAATACACTACAACTAGCATTCATTCTAAATTTAATGAAAACCTTTTTTAAGAAAATAAAGTCTTACATATATTTTCATCAAGCTTGGAATACCACACATTGCACTCAATAAGGGTATTTTAGACGAAAGTAGAACGTTGCAATTCCCTCATAACCTCCAATAAATTAATGGACAAATTTCAAATAAAAGTGTGTGTAGAGTGAATGTGAATGAGTAGAGTAGAGTGAAGATGGGCGAACGCCCGAAACCGGTCGATGACCACAAAATGAAACAGGCTATCACGGAAAACGTCTGTGATGATTTCAAATAAAAGCTTGACGAATAGTTTTCCATTCGGAATTGATGCATTTTCAAAACCAAAACCAACATATCGAATTCTTTAGACCAAAGAAGTTTGAGTTGTCTGTGATTTTACGTTTTTAAGTTATACTCTTTACATAATTTTTTTGGAACTCAGGAAGCTTCAACCATGTATTTCCGGTGTAAAACACAATTTCCAAAATTTACCAACACGAGCGTAAATATTTCCATTTTTGTGGCGGTAAAAGAATGTAAAAATCTTGCGCGCAACTTTTAAGTTTTAAAACGTCTAGTATTTCTAATTTACACAATACATTTAAAATAATTTATATTCTTATTAAGATATATTATTATTAGATTAGTTTTTCTTTCTTAACTGTCATAACAATATAATGAGAATAATATAAATTATAAAAATTATATAAATAAATATGTGAAAAATATATAACAAACATATGTGTGTAAATAGTAGAAAAAACACAAACAGGTGACAAATATAACATGTGGTCATATTTCAACACCTCGTATTAATTAATTATTCTGATTATTATACGACGTCAGATATTATTATTTTGTATGAAATCCAAGTAGCGCTCTCTATCTATAAATATAGTTTTTTTATCTATTTAACACAGGTGTGCATCCCCCCCCCCCAAATTGTCGTAAATTCGTTTATTAGTTTCAATATCATTTCTCCATTTCCTAACTGATAAATTATCTTCATTATCAGAAGTATAATTTTAATATCCTTTAATATTGTGTGGGGTAAAGGAATCGTACTATATTCCCCTGCAATGGCAATTCTTAAGTTATTACTTCATAGAACCTATTATCTTTATTCAATTTTGTCGGGGGAAAAAATCTGTTTCAAACCAAACTGATAGAACGGTGTAATAGGATCTGAAGAGAGAGAGTGAGAGAGAGAGAGAGAGAGAGAGACAGAGACAGTCTCACTCACTCTTTAGGCCAGACTAGAGTGGGAGAAACTGTTTAAATACAGCTGTGTCAGCCATAGGAGAGATTCTACCGACAGTCTTGCAGCATAGTTCATACATCAGTCACAACGCGTCATCAACCTTTCTCTTTACCTCTCCCTACAATTTTATATATTTTAGTGTAAAGTCCAGGCACTTTGTGCTACTTTTCGATTATAATCCTTTCTGGTGATCATTTGATATAAGTGGTTACGCATCTCCAAAAAAAAAAAATACGTATAAAATTGGATTAAAAATTTAAATTTTAAAATTTATTTAAATCGTTGACAAAAAGCAGAAAAACAGTACAAACATTCCGAACCTTTCGAACAAAATATCTTAGAAAACGATAAATCCCCATCAATTCAAACTTGATATATTCTATTTAATCATCATCGACATGAAAGTTGCAGTCATAATCCGGAAGTGTGATATTTCTGAATATTTTTATTTCTATTTTCCGCGTTTTTCTCGAAAATCTTTTCCGCGTTTTTTTTTTTTTTTTTTAAATATGCATACTATGGGGACATACATAATGATCAATCATTTTTATTTGAAACATTTAGAAAAAATTGATTTTCTGGTTGGGTTCTGGGGGGAACAGTAACGTTAAGTTTTCCCTCTACAGAACTGTATTGGTTAACCGGAAGTGCGACTTTACAGAATTGGTTTTTGTGCTTTTTTGGAATTTTCTTAACAATTTTCACAACAATCAAATATTCCAAATTTATCTGCCAAATAGACTAATTATGAAAACAAATATAATTTCAATCGTTTACATTCGATAACTAAAATGATCGTTTGATAATAATCAGTGGAGTGTTCGTGCGGAAACAAACAAGACTGAATTCAAAAAGCTTGTACCAAACATTCGCAAATTAACCAAAATAATAGTAATAAACTACAAAATGACTGTTATTTTTCAAAAAAACCAACACAATATTGCCAAAACTCTTAAGATTATATATAATTTCTTCTTCAATTATTTCAGAGAAAATGTTTTTCTTCTATCATTTTTTATTTATTTACTTGTAAGGTACTATTATCTAGTAGACATCACAATGCGCACGCTTCAGCACCGTTCATTCTGCCTACAATCAGTCGCTTACAAACACCAGAATGCGTGAACAACTTGGTAGTTATTTCCAAGTTCATAAAACATAGCGTTAGACATTATTTTAAAATAACTATTGACTAAGTTACGCTGTATGCTTTAAAAAAAAAAAGTTTTTTTTTTTTTGTTTTTTTAACAAAGTTTCTGTGTTTAGTCGGTAAACATGTTTGTCTGTCAGTTTTTACTTTATTCCTAAACCCATTCTATCACTTACTATATATAAATTCTCTTTAGATGTTCATATTTATTTTGCTTTCATTCGAGCATTTATTTTAAGTGTTCTTTTGATATAAAGATGTTCTTCAAAATAGCTGAAATAAAGGAAGGGATTAGTTCAAAAGATGAAAGCAAGATTTTTATTTTCATATTTTTATGTTCTTTGAATTCTAAGTAAAGAAAATGTAATACGATCGTGTCAGAGTTTGGAAACTGAGTTTTCACCGGGAGTACATGCTTTAAGTTCACTGGTATAAAGTTCAAAGTTTAGATACCACGTAAACATCTGATATGAATATTCCATTTAAAATCCGTTCAACTGGAAATGCAGTTTTAATGATTTTATTTTATTTATTTCCTCACGATTTTCTCTAAAATAGCTCCAAAATTTTTTTTATTATTATTTACTTCGTATACTAATATAGACAGAGGGAAGGGATTAGCCCAGAGGTAGATTACATTGACAAAAATCTGGTCTCAGTTCCTCGCGACCTACACTAGGAGGTCGGTCTATTCTAGATCCTCAGTGATTATAGCGCGTCTTCCAGTTTCGTCTTTTTAAGCAGTCCTAGTAAAGCGAAAGCGGCTCGTGGCTTTGAGATTACTTATTCCCAACTAAAAAAAAACATTATCTTGTTGTTGTAGTTAGGTCCGCATAGCTGCTAAGCTTCAGAGATATTTTCCGTGATAGCCTGCTTCTTTTTGTGGTCATCGCCCAGTTGTTATCAGTGTTTGGACAAAACATCCTGATGATGACCCGAAACCGGTCATGAACAAAAAAAGAACCACGCTATCACGGAAAATATCTCTGAAACCTTATCCTCATCAGGCCGGCACACTTACAAAGAACTTGAATTGGGGTTTCTTTCTCAGTCTTATAGAATCGGCATCCTCTGTAAGTAGTAGCTGGAGCCTAATCGGCCTACAATGCCCCACTATCCTACATCTTCTGTCCATGATTCCGTAGATCCCAAGTAAATTTAGGCGAATTTCTTAATAAAGAGTTTTTCCTGCCTCTGTCATGGTCCATGGTCATGTCATCCACCATTGCAGACGCTGATCCAGCTTTTGATGGAAGTTTGAATCGGGTTTCTGGACAAACTGCAGAATGGTTTGAGATCTATGAAAATGCCTTTCGAGTCCTCCCTTGCCAGCGTATCGTCTTTTCGTTGCCCAGAATTCTGTACGTCACAGCACCCATGCAAGTATCAGCTGATTCCGAACACCCACTTCGGTTAAGAAAGTTAGGCAGTCACTCACCAGTCGTGAGACTATTTGGTGTGAGGAAAGTGCCCTTCAAAGCAGCCTGGCTATAGAAATATATGGGGCTCTCCTTCCCTACCCAGTGGCAGCGCGCTGGGTTCCCACGCGAAAGTACCGGATTTGAGGCCAGCAGTGGTACTGGCCCTTAGATTTTCTCTTCCAAGGTGCCTCTACACTTCCTAAGATGGGCAGTGTTGTCTATAGTAGAGAACACTGCTCGGATGCCGGTAGTACACGGAGAAGGTTCCGAGGGCACAATAGATCTTTCAGGTCGCAGAGAACTATCCACCAAAAGTATCTGTTAGATACACATAATGGCCTAATAGTTTTATTTGAAATAGCTTTCTCCAAGAAAATTGATTTTTAGGGGCTCTTGGGCAATTGTTATGTTAATCTTGCCTTAATGTATCATTTCATTGCAGTGTGCGGTTCTCTTATCATAGAATCAAGCATTGCTAAAATTCTAAATTTGAAAAATCTATTAATCGAAAGTTGCAGAATAGATTTTACGACTTACCGTATAGATTTTTATGCTTGTTGAAATTACCTCTTAAACGGTGCCAATGATTATGTTTAAACTTGGTACAGTAATTACATAGATTTATCACTTATTTAAACACTTTCCCGAAAAAAAATTTCAGGTGGGTTTGGGGGAACTGGTACGTCAGTGGGAGCCAGTGTAATTCTGGGCTTGATGTGTGCGCTATCAAGCGGATTGTTCTACATCCACATTCTGCTATCTGATCCTAAAACCAGCGTGTTTAATATACAGCTCTCCCACCATCCATACGGTTAAAGACAGCTCTATGTTTTGTATACATTTCAAATTTAAAGAAAATCTGTCTATTAACAATATATTATTTACTGTAAGGGAACGGAGCATGTGAGTGTTTCACACGAGATGTTTTTGATAATGTAACTACCTTATAAAATAAAAAAACAAAATCCTATTGGTTCTTGGTTAACTTTAACTTTCATTTGATTGGTTCATGTATTTATCTCACGTAAATTTAATTTCCTCAGTATTATTATTAGTTATTTTTTAAAATGCCGACTTTGATGTATCTAGTCACGGAGATCTTAAAAGAAAAAAAGAAAAAAAAAGTTTTTCAAAAGAACACCTATGATGATGCGATGATGCTAGTTCCCAATAAAGTTAGATGAAAGAACCTTCCATCCCCACCACTTTTCATTCTATATCGGCAAGATTGAATTTGGTTTAATTACATCAATTTCAACAGTTGATATTTACTAATTAATCCAATAATTATGTAGGCATTTGCATGATTAAGTTACCTTGTTTCTCTCTTTCTATTATGAACAATGACAGATTTTATTTGGGGGGCCTCCCAGCTTATTGAGGCGATGCGTGATACTAGCCTCTAGGCTAATAAAATAAGAAACACTAGTCATTGTTTTCAAAATGTTAATTGTACAAAAGGAACTTGTCCAGTGCGTTCTTTATGATCTACTGATGGAAACAAATAACAAAGGAATATATTTTTGTTTTTAGGCAGAGGAGTGGGGGGTCATCCAGTGTCAACTGAATTGTTGTTAAACTACCGCATACATATTTTTTTGTTTTTGTTTTTAATTGTTTGGTTGGGGGCCACCCTTATAGTAGTTTAAATCTTATTTTTCAACTTACTTTTTATTAACTAATTAGTAAATCAGCTGGATACCTTTTATTGTTCGAGATCAAGTTATAGTAGTTGCTACTAGGTGCCAGTAGTAGAGTATGTACAATAAGTCATTTTATATGTCGCCACATGAACACAACTGGTGGACAAACGTTGGTGGCCCTTGTTTGCTGACATTGAAGCAACCACACACACATCCTCACTGCCAAGGCCGGTCCGCGCGCAAAAGATTCAAATTTGCTGTGTAAAATTACTGACTTCTTTTGGTTTGCTTGTTGGTATCATTTAAAACTCCCCCCCCATAAATTAACTCCAGAAATTTGAAACCATTAATCAAATATAAAGTCGACAAATTGTGCTTTAAAGGTGAAAATTTTTACTCTGCCCTGAATAAATTTTGAGTTGGTGGAGTCTAGTAGCTAGCGCAATTGCCCCTGGTGCGAGAATTCAGCGTTTGATGCACTTGAAGGCAAAGAGTGGTGTTTGACCCAGTTAAGTTAGTAGCGCATGTAGGTAGCGAAGGCCAGAACTAAACAGCGTAGGAACCGCGGCGTGCTTACTATTTTCAAGGAAATTCCGGAAAAATCAAGTAAAGTTACAGATTTTCTTTAAATTTGAAATTTAAGCATGCTAGAAATATTCACTGCTTAGAAATGGCATTTAGAAGTGGGATTGCATTTTAGCTCCCACAGGACCAGTGAAAAATCAAGGTTTTCCTTACAAGAATGTTACAAATAAATGTGATGGGCTTTTATGCATACAGATAGTGGGCTAAGTTTTAAGAAAATTGTTTTAGCCACTTTCGAGAAAGTCGTGAAAAGTTGAAAAGATAAAGAAATAAGGCCGAAATCTTAATTTCGGATGCGATCGTACTACCTGAACAGAATATCAAATTTGAAGTTTCTACGATTTAACAGAAAGCTTTTGGTTGTTTTTAGTTTAATAGAGTTCTACATTTTTACGTTTCTACGATTTTGGTTATTGAGAAAGTAAATTCACACACCACCACGTTAAAAAATTATTTTCGTATTGAGGACATCATAAAACGCGTATTTCCGGTTAAACCTCAATTCAAAATTTGACATGACCATAGAACTTCCTCTTTTAGCAGTAAGAGATGAGTATTTCATACCAAATATTTTTCTTTATTCAATTTTTTTAACAAAAGATAATTACTAAAAATAAATAATTAGTTTATAAGATAATTAAACTTATGGGCTGCTTTATTTATAAAAATTACTGAGGTGTTGATCATGATAGTGGTTTAGTATATTTCTATGTAATTTGTAATGTTTGTGTGCGATTAGGACGAACGGAGGGTGCACAAAGTCCCATAGATCACTTAATAGAGTAAGAGGGAGTTTAGGTTAGTAAGTTAGATGGAAGGTTATTTGAGGAGACGAGGTTAAAAGATTTGTGTGGGTTTGTTAGTGTGTGTATGGAGGATTAAACACGTGTTCATTTCAACCACTGACACCAGTTTTAGGTCTGTCGGCAATATAGGGATCTGCTTCCTCCCAGTGGTTGGAGGGTCGGACAAATGGAGGAGGGATGGGCCATGTGAAGAGATTTCCAACCCCTAAAGTATTTAGTTTTAGAAGGTTTGTCTGACACTACTGAGTTATAAAATATACTATTTGTAGAAAGGGATGTTTATTGCTGGGTATAAATCAGGATGCCACTGAGAAGACTAGGGAACACCCTCACCCATATCACACACAGACTCACATACACCAATCCCCAGAGATTTAACTAACTAAACACTTAAAAGATGAACGTTTTTCACTGGGAAAAGTGGGGACGGGGCCGTAGAACATTTAAGCTGGACCGATTTGAATCAATTGAGTGAGGTCTTTTCACACCACCCTTGTTCATTATTACGCATTATTTAGTTGCTATTATTCTTTTAAAGAAAGCGCCACTAGTGTTAATCCAAAATAATCTGTTTATATTACTTTAGTTGTTAACATCATTTATAATGTTTGACGTCTCTTTTGCCCATCCAGGCTCGGTTTAGTCAGCTTTTGCCCATCTTTACAATAAACAATGCTTGTGTATGCAAGGAAGAGATAGGGTGGAAGCAGAGGTAGATAGAGAGAGAGAGAGAGAGACTGATCTACTGACAGACAGAATGACAGAGACAGGATGACAGTTTCTTTTTTGTTTTTCAAGCTAATGTAGTATTTGGTAGTTCGCAAGCAAAAAATAAGAAGAGATACATAAACTAAAAACTATCTTATACTGCACTATAAATTAACTTATAAAACTAACACTAATTTAGAGAGATAGGTAAAGTGAGAAATGGGAAATTAGCAACTTAGATGGAGAAGACTTCGGCGAGAGTTGATTGGAACAAAGAGCGATGATATAGATGATGATGTGAACTGATAAATGAAATGTTATTGTGATGTTGTATTGTATGTTTCTAGCAGCACGAGCGGTTTAGTAAAAGGGCTTGTAAGTATATATGTTTAAGAGAGAAGTATTAGTAATAATCAAGAGAGCACCATTGTTTTTAAAATAAATATAATATTCTCTAAGCAAATTTAAGTATTTTACAATATCACAACTATACCTTAATGAATCAGATGTTTATCTAGAATAAGGGCAAATCACTGTCACTGACACTGACTTTTAGAGAGCGATTCCTGAAGCAAGTGTTCTGGCTTTGAAAGCAGAATGCAGACGGTCTTGAAGGAATGCCCTCTCTAACAAAACAGTTGGCCAAATGGCATTGTATTAATTAACATTTTTGTGCCTTTGTTTCCCTAATAGCAATGACCCCAAATTACAGTACCTGGCTCTTTTCACTGCACTAAGATAATTTAAAATATTAACAAAATTCTATTTTTGATACTATAAAATATTCTAAACTATTTTTCAAAACTATTATTTTCTTTTATTTCTTTTTTCCACTACATTATCCCCCCAGACTCGTGATACTTTAATTCTGATGAGAAGTCTTAATACCTTTGGCTCCAATCTTATTAACTAGAAAATCCTGAAGAGGTGGGAGATTGGCCGGAGTTTGTATCTCAAACACATGAAAAGCCCAGCAACGGTGGTGTTCTCTTGCAGGTTAGAAGGTAACCACTGATGGCTTTTCTTGAATCTATTAACCTATTCCAAATATTCGTTTGTACTAAACAATTATTAGCGTTCCTTTAGCCAATTAAATCGTCTGCTTTACTTAATTTCGTTAAAAAAAAATGATTAATTTTTTTTTATAAATATATTGAACAGTAGTAAGAAAAAGCCGCGTGAGTGTTTCACATCAGAATTTTTGTTTTTGTTTTTTAAGTAACTATGCGCGATAGTTGTATCAAGAAATAACTGAAACTAAAATTAGAAAGAAAAAAGTAGGAGTTGAATAAATGTTATTGCTATAATAAAACTGTTTACGTTAAGCGTTTTATTGCTATAGTTACAGTGATAGGAAATAAGAGAAAGTAAAAAAAAAAAATGATAAAGAGGCGATATATTTTAAAAGTTGGGGGGAGGGGGGAGAGAAATACATAAATTTAAACACACTTTAAAATAGACTCAGGTTAAGTGATTTGAAGTCGGTAATAGCTTAAACCATGAAGTTTTTTTGTGTGGATGGGAGGTGGTAAAGGGGTCGGTTGGGAATCTGAGATATTTTTATTTAGATATCTGTCAGTCAGTGTGTGTTTAATTTAGCATGTTGTTAAAAATTTCAAAAAAAAAAACAAAAGAATAAACAAAGTGTTTATTTAAACAAGTAACGAAGTTATAAATTCAATTTTAGCTTCCCACTTTGGCTGGCCCAGCTTCACCCCTTTTGTAAAAGAGAGATATGTTACCCATCAATAAAGTTTATGTGTATGAATCTGTCATAACATAACATGATCACTGTCAATTTAGTTGTGTCGTATTTTATACAAAGTTGAACGTCTCATCTTCAGAACACTTAAGTTGGGATATATTGTAATAATCTAGAAATAGTTGGATATAAACAGAGAAAAAGAAATAGTTTGTCTAACTTATTAACTTACAAATATTTTTAAGAATGAGAAACAAAAAAAAAAGCGATAAAAATAAATAGTTTTAGAAAAGATGATTATTTAAAGAAAAAATAAAATAAAAAACGCGTTGCGGGCCCCCCTCCTAGTAAAGTAATTCTAGTAGGATGGTTTCATTTTCAGTCTATTAAAATAACATAGTATCCTCCTCAATATATATAAACATGTGAACACACTTCAACATTAAAGAATTCTTCCCCCCCCCGCTCCTTTCACAGAAAAAAGTATTAAAACAAATTTACTACACGCTCACAAATAAATATAATATTATGTCTTCAAAAAAAGAATAAAAAAAAAAATTATTGTTTAACATCAGAAAAAATCTAATAACTAAAGATCCTAAACTCTGAAGACATATGTCCCCATTAAAAACATTTCCATCTTCATTCATTATTTCAAGGAGATATCTCAGCTGGTCTGTGCGTTTGTGTGTGTGTGTGTTTGTTTTTTTTCTGTTTAGAAACAAAATATTTAGTAAACACTGGTATTAATTTTATTTATTTTTTTTATTCTGATCAGCTGTTTATAAAGCTACTTATAATTGAAGAAAATAATCAGCTGATTGTTTGCAAATTACAATTCATAATCGATATGATTAAATTATCTCCCACATTGAAACTCTAATTCTCGTTCATGCTATCATATCTACCGTCAATGGTGATTGGAAATTTAGTGGGAAACCTTAACGTCATCTTAGCGAACCCAGGATTTTTCCCTTATTTTTTCTTAATTTAAGGCGCGTCAACATCTTTTCAGTGCACTGCCGGCCTCCCGACAGTGTTCTCTCGTTACAGTCAACACTGTCCATCACTGGGCAGTAAGCAGTAGAGGCTCCTAGGAAGAAAAAATCTAAGTGTTCCACAGCTGGACTCAAACCCACGTCCTCCGTGTGGGAATCCAGTATGCTAGCCACTTAGCTATTCCCTTCCCTGATTTTCCTTCCCTTATTTAAAAACTTTTTACAAGAAAAATACATTAACCAAATAAATGGCGCATATAGGTTTATTTATGTAGAATAAGTGTTAGAAATTTAAGGAAAATCTTGGAAAGTAGTTTGCTAGAATACTGCCAACAAAAAAAATTTTTAAGTTCCACTTTTGGTTAAACCAATTTTGTCAAATTTTGCAATTCTAGCAATGCTTTTTATGGATCATAATATTATACGATGGACTCCCGAATAAAAAGTCCCTGTAATAGGAAACTCGAGTAATGAGTTCCAAAACTGATTACAATAATAATAAGTCAATTACAAATCTAGTTGTACTGCGTACAGAATACGTTCAAGAATTTGTTTCAAAACTAAAGCTCTTTGGTAATGGAAAACAAGACAAAAAAAACGTAAGTTTCTTTAAATAATGAAAAAAACAAAACAGAGAACAGGTATTTATATACCTAATTATAAAAATTATAGGCGTTTTAGCCTTGCAAACTGGATGTTAAAAAGTTGAGAAGAAAATGTACAGCTTCAGAACAAAAAATTAAAATCTTAATCATATTTTATGAAAATGATCCATCAACAAGCGTTTTAGTGGAATTTTATAAGGAAGTCAGAATGATTGATTATCTATCCTCATTTATCAAGTCCTGACATCATTCATCCATTCATCATACTACTAACAATCTTCATCAGGACTCTTGGCTCGGTCACTCTACTCTGCATAACGCTCTTCTTTTCTTACTCAGTAAAATCGTTTAAATATAGTATGCAAGTTCTTAACAAATAGTAGAAAGCAATGTTAAAATATTAAATTTACATACGCGTTATATGGGACTGGTTCACAGCGTTCTATGATTTAGGATTCATCGCGTTATCGGCGAGCTCGTTATAAGGAACTTCACCATATTGATGATGATAGATCATACATTATGCTGAGATGGTAATTTCATGGAAAAAAATGTTTCAAATAAAAGTGTTGGTATTATGTAGCTATGTATGTGTACATAGAGTATACGGAATTTAATGAAGCCGTTTCCAAGAAAAATCGCGAAAAATTAAAAGAACCGCGCGACCATTGAGCTAAACAGTGTAGCAATAAATATACGTATTATAAATATTTCAAAGTATGGAGCAAATATGTGAGTTTAAGATGAAACATGGAATAATAAAATGCCTTGGAGAAATTCTACTTCTGATTTATTTATTTATTTATTTATTTTAGCGCTAAATTAAATATTGAAGAAGTTATTATTAAGCGCCGCGATCGAGTGAATTTCTGCCAAACTTCTCAAAAAATTTTTTGCAATAAAATAAAGCCCACATAGCAATCATAGTTGCATTATACTATATACCCAATCAGCGTGAATTTTGTTGCAAATGGATGGGCAAATCCAATAAAGCTATACATACTATATATTCTTTTATTATATACATATGTTATCTAACTGGAAAAGCATATTGTTAGAGTACAGTTAAAGAATCCTCCCCCCACCACTGCTGTAATAAATATACCATAAAAATCAATTCACCCTCCACAAAAGTGACGTAATACGGGATGGATTCTCTTCTACAAATTGTCCATTACAATTTTTACTGGTTCCATGATTTAATCGCATGTAATCTTTCGTAACGAATCTTTCTCAATTTGTTATAGGGATTTCTGAGCTTAAAACTAGGTGTCGTCTTAAAATTAATATGAAATCCATCAAGCTTGAATCCACCAAGCAATTTTTAATCAAATTTGATCATCATTGTTTTATGAAAGTTATTTAGATTGATTAAAAAAAAAAATATTGCATGAATTATTGAGCGCTGATTTATTATTATTATTATTGTTATTATTATTATTATTTTCACAACTATTTCAAGTCCACCTGGATTTCTATAATATATTATATACTTCTGCAAAACAGCTGGTTTAATAAAACATATGATTAATATTTTTAAATCTGTTCATATAAATTAAACCAGCATTTTTTTTTTCTTGATTTATTTGATTATAAATTAGAAATAACTTCGTTAGATGTTATTTTTATTACCGTTAATAAATAAATAACATTTCAGTTTTATATATAGTTTATACAAAAAATAAAGAATGTATTTGAGCAGAATAACTTATCTTTTAACTGTTGTATGAAAATGAATAGCATTAAAAGAATAAACTTTAAGAATCAATTGGCTGAACGTAAATTTTGGTAAAGGAATCAATCATTCAGTGAATAAAGTAAAATTGGGCTGAGGAACGGAATTCGAGGAGAACTTACTGCCTACTTTCTATATTACTCTTCAAGGTTTATCTTCAAGTCACAACAAATTAAAACAAATTTTCGAAGTTGCATTTTCAAGGACTTTGAAGTTTTCTTAGTACGAAGAAAAAGTCATTAGATATTTGTTTGTATGTTTGTGGTGTATATATATTTACATACACTTCCTCTTATCCAGTTAATACACTTTAGTTGACCAATTTTCTAAAAAAAATCGCCACTATTATAATGTTTAATGTAACTAGTTACTAACTGACACAGACCCCACAAACTACTGTAAAACCATTTTTATAGGAAAGATGTTTTAAATAGAAATTGTCGAGTTTTTATATGTGTAGGAAGGCTAGGAAGTTTAAAGAAAACCCCAGCCGTTTTCGAGAAAATTCCAAAAAAAAAAACCTCAATCCTGAATAATCGTACTTCCGGGTAAAAGATTTTCTTAAAATTTGGAATTCTAGCAACACTTTCTTGCTTCTAATGTTTATTAGAGTGCCTGTAACAAGGCACTTCTGTCTGGTTCTGAATGGACTGATGCCCTTAAATTGAATATTAATTATGCTCCACTGTTTGGTGTACCTGGAGTTGGAGGCCAAGTTACAGGAGATTGTGGCAAATGTAGCAGGGAGAACGAAACACCAGCCCATGGGCTGGGTAGTTGCCCTAACAATATGCGCCTTATTACGCGCTGCCATTTCAACATTAAGCACAGGATAATGGAGCTAATGTTAGAGCCTTTCCCATGAATAATAAAGTAGCCTGACTCTTAAATTCCAACATTCGATATGAAAGTAGTAATATGGACCAGACTGATAAAGTACACCGGGAGAAAGAAAATATTTATAAGAAATGTATTGGTTTCCATAAAGAAAAGTTTCTCGAGCAGTACGGTGAAATGGAATACCATGTATGTGGTCTATGGTTTGGGTCAAGAGGTACTACGATTCCTACTGTTACCCGTAAGTTCTTTGACGAGGTCGGGATAGACCAATCACATCTGACTACTCTGGCAGAATCTATATTAGTGGATTCTCTAGGGATTTTAAACACTCACATCTATGGACGGTAGCCTTTGGCTAGAATTATTATACTTAACGATTCATGTAGCATTTGAGGATAATTTTTTGAATCTATACTGACCAGCTGATAGTTTTAAAAGTATTTTATTTTGTAAATTAATGTTATGTCGTTGTGGTGGTTGGTTCCGCAGAGCTGGAAAGCATCAGAGACATTTTCCGTGGTAGCCTGCTTCATTTTGTGGTCATCGACCGGTTTCGGGCGTTCGCCCATCTTCAGGATCCGTTTTTCAGACTCGCATTGAATGGAGTGTGAAAACTAAGTTTGCTGTGTGCAAGTCTGTGTTGTCACACCGTCTGAAAAACGGATCCTGAAGGTGGGCGAACGCCCGAAACCGGTCGATGTCCAAAAATAAAGCAGGCTACCACGGAAAATGTCTCTGATAATGTGCACACTTTTAGTTATAAAGTGTTGTTTTATATAGGTGGTAGAATCATACATTGTATTGATGTGGTACTTTATAGGGGCAAAGTTTCTTCTCTCAGAACCCCCCCCCACACACACAAAAAATCAATTTACCCAGGAAAATGTTTCAAATAAAAGTGATAGATATTTATGTTTCATTAGTATTCGTACGTATTTATGTATTTATCAAAAATGCTAAGCGGTAAACTAAATTTATGCTTCATGCGATTTTGCCTTTTGTTGAGATATTTTGTTCACATACACACACAGACAATTCGCCAAAAAACATTTTATCGTATTTCAAAATACATATTTCTGATGAAGACACAATTAGGAAAATTTGACACGAAACTGGAATAGAAAATAAATAAAAGCATTCAGAGAAAGAGAGAGAGTACGTGTGAGTGATTTGCACCAAATTTTTTTTTTCTCAATTTTATGTCAAGTACGAAGTCTAAATGAAAGCCTTAAAAGTACTTGAAAGCAAATGTGATTAGCATAGCCCACCTGGTGTGAGATTCCGTTTAAAACATGTATTTATTATGTTTGTGTATATACTAGTATCAATTAGTTTACGATATAAGTACTAGTTGGCAAAATATTTACAAAACACATTTTTGATAAATAACTATCATGACAGAATGCGCGATGTTTCTCAAATAAAGTTTCCCAAGTATGTATTTTTGAAAATAAGTATATTACATTAAAAATAAAAATTTAGTCTATTGAAATATGAATTAGGAATGAAGTGTTGGAAAAAAATATGACATGTGATACATAGCACTCGGCCGGTAACTAGACGGAATACTAATTTATTGATGATATTCCCAGCCTGCCCGGTGAGTAGAGAGCGAAAGGATGGGAGTAGGTGCCATTTAGAAGGAAGATCCCTTGGGTGGCGGAGCATCTATTATTAATATATCACATAATTTTTTTTTTTTTTTAGCTTTATTTTCTTTACAGAAGGGCTCCTTACATGACAGTCAATCTGTCTTATATACTGGGCGCGAATGATGAAGAAGACTCACACACCAAACAGATGGCTTGTTGTGTCAACTGTATGTTTGAGTGTCTGTGTGTGCGTGTGACACACAACTTATAAACCTTATTCCCCGCTTACTCCTAATGCAACAGACAGGGGTCACTAATTACTATGTTTCGCTTCACATAACTTTTAAAACATACTACTGCCAGGGACCCCAAGGTAGCCTTCCCCCCCAACTCTAAGAAATTAGAAACCCAAAAGGTTAGAGGGCGTTTTTAAATACACTATCCACCACTATAAGTACGGCATATATATTATACTAAAACTCATTTCCTGTTCCTCCCACCCACCCATCCTTAATCGTATGCGGCTAGTAAATGAATGTTTATTCAGATATACTCATAGAAAAGTAGTTGAAATAATTTAGAGAAGAAATGTGTGCGGTGAAATATGTTGCGGTGGCACTGGGGTGTGTTTTTACTGTGTCATAAAAAAAAAAATCTTGAGACACATCTGGTGTATCTGTTTACCTAGCTAAATAAATGTACATTTTATTCGTATATCTTCGTCAATATTCGTCCTAGAGAGAGAGAGGAGAGAGAGTAAGAGAGAGAAATATGGTGTGAAAAATGCACGACTTTTTCTTACAGTAGTTTATCTAATCATAAATTTCTCTTCAAGGGCGAGTTTTTACTCACAATTTTATTGCCCTGGCATTGATGTAGCGCTCGTAATTAATGTGAAGTTTAAGGAAATGCTTATGTTATGTACGTTGTAGAACCATACATTGTATTTGAAGAGATATCTGAGAGAAAAACTTAGTTTTTTTTTCGAAGGGAGAAATTTACTGTGACCAGAAGAGGTCTATTTTGTAGCATTCCTTCCAAGTTAATTTCTCTAAGAAATCCCAGAATCTGGTAAGGTCCGGGGGAGGACATAACCTCGTATACCACCAGGGAAGTAACTAGTCTTCTAAACTTTCTTTGGATATCTAAAAAGTCTGATATTGGAGTATTTTTCATCTCTCCACAGAATCTGCAGGAAGCTTACCAGTATGTGAAGCCAAATTTTAGTCAAGCTAGTATCCTGTACTGGAGAGGCCCTTCAAATCTTGACTTCCCGGAGAAATAGGATCGTAACTCACAATAAATATACTGCTATAATTCCAAATTTGAAAATAAAAAATCCTTTGCACCTACTGTAGTTGCTCATTTATTCTTGTTAATTTTTTTTTAAATCATAACTAATCCTGCATTATACTATTAAAAAATTAAAAACATAATCCACATACACGAACTTTCACGCTACGATCATTCTTCCTATTCAGTCACGTGCCGGTGAGGTGGGGATGCCAATCCCGGCTACAGGCTCACCCTTCCAAGAATTACAGTGGTTCCCAACTACAGTAGACTTATTAGACAATCAAACGATCTTACCACTGCTATCCAACTCAAAGGTCCCTGGACTTCATAACCAACTCAATTATTGCACTCTAAACCTACCTTACTCATACTGGCTAATAAATACATTCGTCCTAATAAGTACTAGTGATATTTTGTCCACAGAACAGCTAAAAGCTAGATTTTTGTATACAGTGTACCTCAATTTCCGACTGAAAAAACTCCTTTTCAAAAATTGGATACATCGTTAAGAATGCAAGGAAACAACTGCAGTAGCAAATTGAAGATAATTAAAGTAAATAACATTTCCGTAGCATGATGAACAAGTAGAGGAGAATTGTTGCTTATTGCGATGAAACTTAATGTTGCATTAAAATGATCACAATAAATAATTGAGATTGTTGTTTTTTATGGAGAGGGTCCCACCACTTCACAGTACACCCAATAAATACACACTCTAGTGGTCGAAACAGAGAGAGAGAGAAAGAGAGAAAGATAAAAAAAAAAACAAAAATGAACTCGACAGACTTATAAAAGTTAATGGGTGACCAGATGTTCGTATTGAAATAAATCGCACACACTGCACCAGTGAGCGATGATGGAAGAGGAGTGGTGGCAGGGGACACACATGATTTTTGATGATTACACACACACACACACACACACACACACACACACACACACACACTCATACTTAGCCTCGCTCGCTTTGCTCTCCTTTTATTATTAAATCGAAGCTCTTCAAGTGTGAACTTAAACAACCCACCCCATCTAAAATAGTCATTCAGTGATTATAGCCAGCAGTGATTGACTCATTGCTTTCGTCCTTCCGCGCGCGCGCGCTTACACGCCCATATTTCCGTGTATAATATACCATTACAAATTATATTAACACTTGCTTATTGAAAGCAGGGGCACAACCCTATTTTTACTAATGATTACACTTTTATATCGATACTAGCATAGAGTTAATTATTTTTTTCCTTTTTTTTTTTAAATTCTTTTAAGGCATTTGAAAAAAATAAATTACAATATAAAAGAACATAAGGTTTGGTTGCACACCCATATTTTTTTTAGATGATTATGTCATCGCTAAGCTACTGGTTTGATTTTGTTCTATTCGCAAATTATTCCTTTACAAATGTTAATTTACTTCCAAATACGTCATTTTTTTTATTACGTCAGAGCATTTATATAAAAATAACAATTTTCTTTTTTTTTACTGTACCAAAAATTCGTTTTACCTTTCCCATTAAAACGGTACAATGCAATTCTTACTCTTCAAGTAGGGGAAGGGAATTGCAAAGTGGTTAGCGTACTGGACTCCCACGCGGAGGACCCGGGTTCGAGTCCAGCAGTGCTACCCTTAGATTTGTTTCTTTCTAGGAGCCTCTACAGCGTCTGTAACGAGGGAGGAGGC
Organism: Triatoma infestans; assembly: GCA_011037195.1. Classification (NCBI taxonomy): domain Eukaryota; kingdom Metazoa; phylum Arthropoda; class Insecta; order Hemiptera; family Reduviidae; genus Triatoma; species Triatoma infestans. Next base: position 26,138 of record JAAEAF010003968.1, read on the forward strand.
AGGCAGTGCACTGAGAAGGCTCCGGGCTGGATCTTGACGCGCCTTAAATTAAAAAAAAAAATACTCTTCAAGTTATTATTTGCTCGCTTTTGGATAAAGTTGGTAGATTTATAAGTGTGCATTATATTTAAATAACATTTTTTGAGCGAGACTTTAATGGATATTAAATTATTAAGTGAAAAGAACATTGGACTGAACTAGCATATTTTTTTTTTAAGAAAAAAGTTTAACTTGGCAGCTTTCCCAGATCCATCTGAAAATTAAATTGTTTTTTTTATGTAGCTCATCTTATATTGTAAGAAACATAATCTACGGAACCATTTTTCGAGTAACTCATGAAAAATTATACAAAAACTCACGTGACTTTTACATATAAATGACAATGTTTCTTTAAACTCAAATTTTACATATTTGTCGTAACATAAATACAGAAGAGCGGTGTATCTACTTACTAACCTTCTTGGCAGGTAGAGAAGTGATTATATTAAGTCCAGTAGAGCGCATCAAAAACACCGTATACCAACTACATATAACATTTGAAAATTAACACCACAAATTCCGCACAACTCAGCTTTGGAAAAATGTTTCAAATAAAAGTAATACGTTTATATCTGTGCAGTTAGTACTATAATGGAGTTGATGTGGAGAGAAATTAGGATTGATTAATTAGACGAGATATGAAGACACTGTTATAATATAGCTATAAGTTTACACTGATTGCACTGGACTTGTAATGATTTTATAGAATAAAAGGTGAGAGTAGAAATATGACACGATGCGATGTATATGGTTGAATCTGATAGATAGATAGATATAGATATTCTCACTGGCTTATATACAGGTTCTCCCACTCTAGCCTGCTTAAGTCAGAGAGTACCAGAGAGGGTCTGTCTTCTCTCTCTCTTAATTCTCTTAATTCTCTCTCTTGCCATTACACAGTAAGTATATAGAAAATCATTAAAGACGTACCATTCGAGAAAATTCCGAAAACTTATTTTGTAAAGTCAGACTTTCTCTAAATTTGGAATTCTAGCAATTTTCTATGTATATTAATAGTATATAAGTGGTAGAAACGTATATTGAAATGAAGTTGTACTTGTTTTCCAGAGGTTAGCACTTCTGTGGAGCACCTCTCGCTAAACTAAGAAAGCTTGTTCAGTTTAAATTCATACCTGACAGGTAGACCGGTAGACCCACAAAACCACTTAAAATCACTTTTTTCTGAAGATTTTTTCAAATAAAAGTGATTCGTTTTTAACTATTCTGCGACCATTCCAAGTTTAAAGAAAATCATTATAGGCGTTCACGAGAAAATCCCCCCCCCCCCAACTAGAGGCCTATTCTTTAAAGTTACATTTTCAGTGTTTCAAATAAAAGTGATAAGTATTTATGTGGGTATCGTGAGAGCCGCCATTTTCGAGAAAAACGCAAAAAAAAAAAGAAAAGTAAACTTGCTCATCCGGAAACTTTTGTGTCAAATGTGGCGGTAGTAGTAGCTAAACGGGACAACAATTTTTGAACTTTTAGCGTTTTCTCGTTTTTGTGATATTTTGTCCACACAAAGAGACAATTCACTAAAAAAACCTTTTTCTTGCTCAGACGACTTCAAAACATGTATTTCCGGTCAAAAATTTAAGTTCGAAAATTTGACAAGAACCGCAATATTTCCTCTAGAAGTTGAAAAAAAATTAAAAAAAAATTAAAAAAACCAAGGCGGAGCAAACATATTTATAAGGGAAGTAACCTATTTTGAAAACATGTTGATAGATTACGACATCCTGTTTTGACAGGTAATCGCCCTAGGGACTGCCCTCATCTTACCACTACAACACACACACAAACACACACCCGAGCGCAAATACGGCAGCAAGAGAAAGTAAAATCTGCTTCCACACTAATGCACATTTAAGACAATCTGTAATACTTCTTTTTATGGCCACCAGCGGCGAGTAATAAGGACTAGAAAATGGTACTAAATATATAAATTACGAGTGGGAGCTAGTTTTTATGTAACCATGATAATGGCTGCCAATTATTGGTTATAATACATTTCCAATGTACCATTTTATTAACATATTACGACAGTTATACGTATATGTTGTGTTTGTTAGGATTTTAGGATTAGGATTTTACTTTCTCTAATAATTATCATAATGAGGAAGTATTTTGATCATTTTTGAAACTAAGTCTTCAGTAGGTATAAATTTTGAGGTCAGAGGAAGCTTAAACTTGATATTCCGTTTAGGTTCTACCACCGCAACAGGCACGAAAATTTCGTCCCTCAATCAACCGAAAGTGCTAATTTACTGACTGTTTTTCTTTTTTCCGTTATTCACGATTTTCCCGAAATGGTTCCAATGATTTTCTTTAAGCTTACTACACTATTCCTACGTATAAATACCAATCACTTCTATTTGTAACATTTTCCTGGGGAAAATTGATATGTTTGAGAAGTTCTGACGGAACAAGTAACGTTACGCTTTTCTCTAAATTACTACTTCAGTTTTTAACACCTACATAATATTAATATACATTAGCAGCATTGATAGAATACAAAATTTGAAGAAAATCATTTAACCGGAAGTGCTATTTTACAAGAACAGGTTTTTGCGTTTTTTTTTAATTTTCTCAAAAACGGCTACAACGATTTCCGGTAAATTTGCAGTGCTTTGGTGCGTAAAAAAAACGTTATCACTTTTATTTGAAATATTTATCCTGAAAAAAATTATTTTAGTGGTGGGGGTTATTGAGGTTTTTGTCAGTTAGTTTAAATTTAAATTTGCACAAGCTTTTTTGATTTTTGACATAAAGTCGCTCAGGTATGCTCCACATAAAGTCGCTCAGGTATGCGAGTAAAATTCTCACCACCATTTTTATGGTCAATCCAACTCAACATTGTAACGTTGCATTTTTAAACAAAAAATTTCTCGATTAAATTGTATTAATCAGAGAAAGAGATATAGTTTTGAATAAGATTCTGACAACTAATAAGTCCGAACAAGTGATTATTCTTCTGCAGCATCTTTCCTATCTACCCTTATTTGATGTGTTTTCTGTTCTGAACGTGCGCACAAAGATTGTCCAAACACAGATGGTTTACAGGAAACTCATTACTCACTTACAGAACGGACGAGGGGCAAAGGGAGAGAAATGAAATTTAAAAGGTAGAAGAGATCCTCTTCCGGAATACATCATTCTTGATACCATTCATGGAAAAACTTCTCTAAAGACAGGAGGCCTTATGAGGTGTGTGTGTGTGTGTGTGGTGGGTGGTAGTATTTGATTATTCTCCCTACTGTGAGAGGTAGTAGTTTGGTAGTCTGTGTGTGTGTGGTAGATACTCTAGGGAATGGGTATTAACTGAAACACACATATACAACACACACATACACACACATATCCCTAGTGCCCACGGTCTCTATAAAAGGGGCATTACGGTTTTAGACAAAAGTGACGTTTTTATCTTCATTAGTGTGTGTTCCTGTTGTGGATCAGCCACCGACCCTGACGACAAGTTCCTAAAAGGAAAATCTGTTTTTTCTCTTAATTTTCCTAGACCACTAGTAAAGTTAGTAGATTTATCATGATTTACTTTCTCACTACAAACAATTCAACCAAAAACAGCCAACCAATCACCTATCCAACCACCCCAATAAAGTTTACAATTTTATTGGTTTTCACGTTTTATAAATCACCGTGAAATATATCACCGTGCCCACTGTTTCCGATATAAAATTACACGATTTATCCTTTTTAAAACTGATCATCCTCTCCCTTCCACCAGTTTGTAAATAAAATGTTATTTGTCAAGGGGGGGGATACATTCTGGATTTTTTGCATCACTGGGTTCATTCATTTGTAACTAACTAATTAAAACTTTAATTCAACATTAGCCTCATGAAATCGCCTATCTTCTTTAAATTTCATCTTATAAATATAAATTTTATTTAAATCAAATAGGCTTAAAATTAACTCTATAAATAATGTTTGCCTGCCAGAAGTTTTTTCATTGTCTTAAAACGTTTATTTTACGTGTTTATGAAGAAAATAAATCTGGTGTGAATCATTCACACGACTTTCTATTACTCTAATTTATACAATTAAATTAAACATTTTCTTTATCGTAACGTTTACAATGTTTAGTGGGGGGCGGCCATAAAAAAAAAGGCGGTAGAGATTAAACTTTTATAACTTAGCGAACTTTGCGGCTCTCTTTCAAAATCCAACAGAGATTGTGCAGTTTAAATTTTAAATATTTCGAATACAAGTGGATATGTTTAACTGCCCATTGAGCATTGCCAAATTAAAAAGAAAATCCTTATAGCCGTGTTTCGAAGAAATTCCAAAAAACTTAAAAAACCTCTTCTGTAAATACGTACTTCCGGTTAACCGATATTCTTCAAATTTAGAATTCTATAACATTATATTGAAATGGTACTTTAAAGGAAAGCTTAAGCTATTGTTCCTCCAAAACCTGTCAAAAAAAAAAAATTTTCCTAGGAAAATATTTCAAATAAAAGTGATATGTATTTATATGTTTAAATAGTGTACGAAAATCCTTGGGGCCATTTTCAAGAAAATCGCGGCAATTGAGAAAATAAAAAGTCAGAAATATCACATTTCCGCTCTATGGATTTCTTTGATTTTTCGATTTTTGAAATATTTCGTTCATACCACACTAAACACCATTCGCTAAAAACATTGTTTTCGTACTCAAGGGACCTAAAACTTGTATTTCTGGTAAAAAACTCAATTTAAAATTTGACGATCGCAATACTCCTGTTACCATTAATCAGCAAGAAAAACATCAGCAAGAGAAAACAATGCAATGCTTTTTTGCGACTTTCTAGGATATAGCTCCAATTTTTTTTAAAAAAACCTGATTATTAACTATACATATAAAGAGCTACAACTTTTGTTTGAAAAATTTCTGTGAGAAAACTCATTTAAGGGAGGGTTTTCGAGTAGGAATGGGATTATATTTTCTCTAAAATGTTATTTTAGTTTATTATACAATTCTATCATCTAAATAACATTAATTAGAATTCCGATTCTGTCTGACCGATTCTTCACAGTACGAAATGGCGGTCAATATTCAGCAGTGTTCCCCATTACAGCAGGGCTACCGCAGGGAAGTATTCTCGGACCGATACTATATTCTATTAGTATAATGGATATCCCTTTATCTACGCACAGTTGGCTACATATGCAGACGACATAGAAATACTTTCAACTCACAAAGATGCCACCACTGCATCCTCACTCCTACACGACCATATACAAGGAAGGTTTACCTTATACAGGAACACTTCAAGCTTTGGAAAATCAAAATTAATGAAACAAAATGTACACATGTAACATTCACCCTCAAACGATCAAACTGTCCGAATGTGTATATTAACAATACTCCTATACCACACGAAAAAGACATCCGATACCTTGGACTCTACCTAGATAGACGCTTGATTTGGAACACACACGTAACGAAAACTCGACATTCAATGAAAAACAGATACTTCCTAGTAAAACGCTTACTTGACAAAAGATCTAAATTAAACTTGAAAAACAAAGTTCAAATCTACAAATCCATAATAAGACCAATTTGGACCAACGGACTACAACTCTGGGGAACTGCCAAACCGACACACACTAAACGGATACATGCCATACAGAAAAATACTGCGAACAGTCACACAATGCCCATCTATGTTTCTAACATGACGGTACATAATGACCTTCAAATCCCATTTGTACACGACTTAACACAACAACTTTACAAACATTCTACAGCAAACTAGGAACACACACGAACCCGCACGTTACAAACCTGTCCTCCCTAAACATTCCGTGGAATCCTCCAGGAAGCGCCAGTGGCCAAGGGACCTCCTGCCACAGGAAGAGGAGTAACAAGACGAGGAAGAGTAGCATTGGCCACCTCCTTCAAGCCTTCAAGCCACATTTATCTAAGCCCACATTTACTTATTGTATTATTACAGATTGCAAATATAAATAAAAAAAAAAGTTGCAAAAATTTGAAAAAAAAATGAGTTACTGAATAGTTTTTTTTTAAATTTTCTGTAATTTTCTCCATAAACATATAAACATTTAATTAAACTTGTTATACTAACTAGACATATATGTAGACACATCACTTTTCTTGGAAACTTTATGTCTGAGAAAACTGGTCATGCTCCCTCACAACTAATTTTTTATATTACTAAACATTTAGTAAAATTGACAGTTAGGTCAATTATTAGTTTCTCTAACTGCTAAGTATTACGATCATGACAGATTATCGAAATACTCGTTTTCATCGGAAATACACGTTTGAGGTCCACCCTCCAACGTGCCAGAAAAGTGGTCCAAAAAAGTGGTTTTCAGAAAATGCTCAGTGTGTGTGTGTATGTGTGCGTGGTTGTGTGTGACAAGAATATTTCAAAAATGAAAAGTTGCAGAAAGCTCAAACTTGGTATTCCGTTGTAATAGCAACCAAAGAGAAGCTCAGCAACCAAAGAGAGCAAGAGAAGCTCAACCACTCTCTCGGACTGGAGTGGGAGAAGCTGTATAAATATTGCGACGGACAGTCCATAAACACAGTTGAAATCAGTTCAGTATATCCAATCGCTACGTATCATTCTCATACCATTCTACCTTAAACATTCCTCTATTGTAAAGTCTGTCTCTATTTATTAATATATTAGTTAACCAGTGTTAACCAAGACTTCTTCTTATATCATCAACCAGACCCAAACTCTCTCCACCTAACACATCCATTATATTGGAGAGAATTTGTCTGGTAGATGAAATAAGATTGACTTTGTTAACACTGGTTCACTAATATATTAATTAAGAGTCACAGACTGCCTGGACTTTACAATAGAGAAATGTTTAAGGTAGAGTGGTAGAGTGGGTAAATGACACGTAGTGATTGGCTGTATTGAACTGTCCTCAACTGTATAGAACTGTCCGTCGCTATATTTATACAGCTTCTTCCACTCCAGTCCGAGAGAGTGGTTGAGCTTCTCTTGCTCTCTTTGGTTGCTATTACACTGTTTAGACACTACCACCGCATCAGACGCGAAAGATTTCAGGCAAAAATCCATCAACCGGAAGTGACACTTTACTGATTATTTTTTTTTTCAGTTTTTTGTGATTTTTCTCGTAAAAGGGCTCCAACGATTTTCTTTAAGCTAGATATATCAACTACACATACAAAGAGCTACAACGTTTATTTGAAACATTTCTTTGGGAAAATTCATTTAAGGGCACTTTTGGAGGAGTTGTGGGGTTATGGTTCCTTCTAATGTACGATTTCAGTTTATTACACAATTCTATCATCTAAATTAAATGTCGAAATCCCGAGTTTGATGAAAATCGAATGACCAACCGGAAGTGCGCTTTACTGAATAGGTTTTTCAGTTTTTTTGTGATTTTCTCTTCATAAAAATGCCGACGTTTGTAAACACTAATAAGAATTGTAAGTGTGAAGAAAATTTGCCATTTCACCGCAAGAGAAAGTCTATGAGTGTTTCACACCAGATTTTTTTGGTTTATTTAAAAATACAAAAAACAAATACTATCAGCTAATTGTATAGCTCTTTAAATAATCACATAATGTTAATAAACTTTTAAATATGTTGGTTTAATAATCATTACAAATAATTCTCACAGAGTTATTGCTACCAATTACAAACCTATCATTTCCTGCATGTAATAACTTTTGGTAGTATATATATATAACCATAAAACCTCATTAGATTAGACGTCATCACTTTGGAGGTTCAATAAAAGCCGGCTCGGCTCGTATGTATATACATAATAACGATGAATAGGTTAGATATAAAACCTTCACTTAAGGTTGGTTATCATTAACTTCTTGTATTTTTTATTTTTATTTTTTTTATTTATTTGAAGTTTGCCGACATAAAAGTAAAAAAAAAAATTCTACATTAATTAAACTCATTATGTACAATTGTTACTTTATTACTGATTGAGAAGCGAAGAAAAAATAGCATTATCAGCTGATTTTTGAAAAAACATTTGTATTAATTTAAATGAAAAAAAATATATATATGTTGACAGTCATTTATTAAATTTTTCAACTTTCAGTTCTCAAATTTTCTTTTAATTTGTAATTATTATAATTTATTTATTTCTGCTTTATATTGTATGGGGCATAGCAAGGAAAAATTACTTACGGAAGGCAATAAAGACATTTAAAATTGTGTGATTAACACTAGAAGTAACAGATATTATTTTTATTAATTCTAACAGATTTTCGACAAACATTTTCATTGAAATAATTTAAAATTAAAAATTAGGAAAAAAATGAATAATGAGGAAAATTTTTTATTATTTAAAGAAAATTGAGATCACAAACAACTGGGCAGTTTCTTTTGTAGTAAACGTAGCCAATTGTAGCATCATTTTAGCGTCTTTTTCTTTTGGTAAAAAAAAATATCTGGTATCGGTACAAATTTGAAAAAAGAGTTTCTGTTTGACCGAACCTCAACATCCATTTTACAACCTTAAATATACTTCTTTTTTTTCATCAAAATACATTATATACATAAAAAAAAAGTAAGTTCATTTTCTGGCTTCATTTTAACTGTTTATGGAATTTTTATTGAACTGCAATTTCGAAAATATTGCGACAGTGTCAAATTTTCCAAACTTATGCTCTCACCGGAAATACATGGTTTTCGCCTCCTGTTCCTGATTATGAAAAATTTGTTTTTAGATAGTTGTCCGTGTGTTTGAGATGAGTACAAAGCGAAAACAAAAAAATTGCGGAAATCGGGAACACGACAGTGAAGTTTTGGTCGAATTCGGTTAACCGGAAGTACTATTTTATTGAATTGATGTTTCAGTTTTCCACGATTTATTCGAAAACGGCTCTTTAAACTTGTTATTGAACAAAAGTTATCATTTTGTTACATTTTTCCGGGATACTTTCATTTAAAAAGGGTTTCTATAAGAGAAGTAAAGTTTGGCTTTTCTTCTAATATTTTATACATTTCTATCATCTCTATTAATATTTATAAGAATCATGTGTGACCAAAATTGCCGACCACTGGCTATTTACATCAGTTTTCTTTTATTTTTATGTATTTATATTTGAATGTTTTGTATCAATATTGTGTGCACATTTCTTATAGGCCTTGCAAAAGATATCAAATATATCGTAACGTTGGCATTTTTAACATTTTTTTTTTTTGTTTAATTTACCGAAACTCTTCCCCCCCCCCCTTTATACTGTGTAATGACTTTTATTTATTCAATTTAATTTCGCACAGTTCATTAAATAAAAAGATATTAAACATCATGATTGTCCTGGTCAGTGTTCAATGAACGCTACATCTACTGATGTATTTTTAAAAATAGATAATTTCATAGTGGTGTACAATAATATTTCGTCACTCAAATAAAAAAGTCTAAACGTTGAAAGGTTACCAATTAAAAGCACATCTACCAACAATACAGCCATCTAGCGGTGTAAATTTGGATTCAGTTGAACTTTTACAGGACTCTTACAATAGCCACACAATCTTTAATACTTAGGCAATAGATGGCACTATTTATTTTTATTTTTCTTACTGGCTAGACAATTTTATTATGATGATATTTATGACGTAGGCTACTATGTAGTTTGTTTTGATTTACCGAGGCGGTTTCACGTTTTCCCACGGTTTACAGTATCTAATATAGAAATCTGAGTTTTTTTTCTGTATATTGTTGATTTGAAATTTGTTTAATGCAAACCACATTCGATTAATGAAATCGATTAACCGCAACAAATTCCTGAGATTTTTTTTTTTTTAATTTTCTGGAAAAGAGCACTATTGATTTTGCCGTAAACTTGCAATGTTTACTAAAGATATAAACCTTTCACTACTTTTATTTGAAACATTTTTATGGAAAAATTTATTTTGTTTTCTGGGTTAGACTTTAAATTTATTTTATGTGTTTTCTGGCTTAGACTTTAAATTTATTTTATGTGTTTTCTGGGTTAGACTTTAAATTTATTTTATGTGTTTTCTGGGTGAGACTTTAAATTTATTTTATGTGTTTTCTGGGTGAGACTTTAAATTTATTTTATGTGTTTTCTGGGTTAGACTTTAAATTTATTTTATGTGTTATTTCTGGATAAGACTTTAAATTTATTTTATGTGTTTTCTGGGTGAGACTTTAAATTTATTTTATGTGTTTTCTGGGTTAGACTTTAAATTTATTTTATGTGTTTTTTCTGGATAAGACTTTAAATTTATTTTATGTGTTTTCTGGGTTAAACCGTAATTTAAACTGGCTTAATTTAATCAAGTTTTACAAATCAATAAGTAGCTTCCCAGATCAATCCCTGACGCTCTATTACGCCATGAACTCAGTAATACGCACATTAATAATCAACTATTTAAAAGTATTTTATCGTGTTGGATAAGCCTGCTTAAGATGAGTAAGAACAGCATTCCAAAACTGTGCTTTAACCATTTTTGTGACCTTTATAGATAACCAGGGAATACCTTTCAATTGATATGCTCTCTTGCGGAGCTATCTAAATGAAGTAGGAGCTAAAAAACTCTTAAGAGTCTCAGGATTACAATGAAATAACTAAGAACAAATGCACTCTATTCAAAGCATATAAAAACCACATTATTAGTAACTGACATTGATTGAAGCCCTTTATAAAACTAAATACAATAAGTATATTATATTTGTTAGTCAATTTAACTGTTCACAAACAATATCTTCCTACAAAATGTTCCATTAGAATTTCTAAAAGTAGATGCTCAATTATGTTTAGCAAACAAAATGTATCCAAAGGTCATAATAATTAAAAGTAACAAATATGATTTTATCCGGAGAGAAATTGTTCATTTTGTAAATGTGATTTATCGAATACGATTGTTCATCTGCTATTAGAATGTAAAACATATATAGCCTATAGACTTAATATAAATATTTTGTTAACCTACCAAATTGTGAATTAGATGCATTAAATATTATGTTAAATTGTAACTCAATATTCGATATAAAAAATTTGTATTTGTTCACGAAAATCTGCTTGGAATTAAGAGAAAAGTTAAGAACCATAATGAAGTATTATTAGTAATACTGAATTAAATTAGAAAACAATTCTCTATTGTTTAAAATTAAAAACTGAAGAACATTACTTTTTGTATAAAAATTTTGTTTTGTTATTCGCATTGGAAAATGGATCATTTTTGTTGAACTCTTGCTACAAAATTTAATATTTTATAAGCAATGAAATTTGATTTGAATTTAAACTGGCGTTAAACAATTATTGAAGGGGTCGAGATAAAAGACGTTACCATAGAATGTAATCTATTCAAGGCAAAAGTATAATCCCACTAACTTGATTTATATGTATAGCAAACCCATGTAAACATTTAATAAACAATGCAAAGTTTAAAAATAATTTGTCATTAACAATTGTAAACAAAAATCTGATCTGATAAAATCACGCGATTTTTTCTTCAGTAATCGATAAATTTTCCTTCAAACTTATAATCTTTACTAAATGTCTGTCTTCAGTTTTATATCAATGGCAGAATTTAAACCTTAATTAAATTACTTTTTTAGTGGAAGGCATAACTTCCTCCCATCCCTCCCTCATTAAATGAATCTCACGGAAAAATGTTGATCTTTATATTCACAGTGTGTGCCAAATTTTACGGCGTTTTTATGGAGAAAATTGCGAAACTGAAAAAAAAAAATACTGTTCAGTAAAAACGCACTTCCGGTCATCCGATTTTCTTCAAATTCGAAATTTCGACAAAATATTTAATTCAAATTAATATTATTATTTAGATGTTAGAATTGTGTAATGATTCTGAAATAGCACTTTAGAGGAAAACATGATCCATATTTTTTTTGTTTTTTTTTTAAATACACAAAGACTTCTTTGGTTTATAGATATCTTCCAAACATTTTTGTAGAATCTTGCGGCTCCATCAAATAGAAGAAAAAAAAAAAATTACCTGGTAATACGATGTGGCAGCGAGTGAGAATTTCATCATTAAACAAGAAGAAAAAAATGAAAGGCTTTTTCATAGTAGTTCGTCTTGTTTTTGCAATTCTAGTTTGGTCTATGATAAAGGAAGCTATATAGAACTGAGTCCCTGCTGTTGGTGGGGGATACCGGGATACAAGTGAGAGATAGGCCGATATAGTAAGATGGTATAGAGAAGAACACTATCCCTGGTGGGGAGCAACCAGCTCAGATATAATTTCTCCTTAAACAAACAGCATAACTTGTCCGTTCAAACGGAGCGTTAAGTCATTTGGAGTCAGTCCCATACAGTTAACACATTGCTACCAACTTATATTCAAGAAAAAAAATATATATATATATCGTTTATATATACCCACTTTATACAAAAAACCGTCAAACTGCACCTGTTATACCTCTCTCTGTTCGTCTCACACTATCTTCGTCTTCTTTACCAAATTTTTCTTCATATTCTCTATCTCTCTTTCAGTCAGTCAGTCACTCTTACTTTGATTCGGTCCATTTCCACTTCCCCAGCTGATTATCTTCAAACTAGAGTTCTACACATTTCAAGGAAAAAAATAAATATACTTATCTTAAAACTCTCTAAATAAGTTTAAAATGAATAACATGGAGTAGTGACAAGTTAGAGAAACTATCTCTGTAGAAACTCTTCGGGTTAGTCCAGACAATCAAAAGGGAACAGCGAATTATCATGACCACTTCAACGAATTCAAGTACTAAGAGCAATCAATATAAGCTTAGAATAGCGAGGATTATAAGCTATTTCATCTTCTACGATGTTGCTGTTTTTAAGCTGTACTATTAAAACAGACACCCCCATAAACTAAACACATACATACAATATGTTTCTGATGATTATATAAATCAATGATTCAAATATAAGTAATACAATTATATCTGTGCAGTTAGTATTTCAAGCAAGAAGAAAACCGTTTTCGAGACAATTCAAACATCAATTCTGGAAAGTCGCACTTCCGGTTATCCGATTTTTTCAAATTTTGAATTCTAGCAATGCTTTTAATGTACCTTTATATTATATAGATATAGAACCGTGCATTGTACTTAAAAGGCACTGTTGACGAAAGCTAAATATTGCTGATCCCTCAGAACCTCCTAAAAAGTCAATTTTTCTGGAAGAATGTATAAATAAAAATTGATAGGTATGTGGGTGTGTGTGTGTGTGTGTCAGTAGGTGATGTGTAAAGAAAAATTCGTTGTGCCATTTTCAAGAAAATTACGAAACACTGAAAAAATAATGCATTAAGTTGAGTCGCACTTCCGGTTGATGGATTTTGTCCAAAACATTCATGAATGATGGATAATGATGATGGTGCTTACCTAAATGGAATATCATGCTTGGACCTCCTGTAATTTTTTCCTTTTTTTCGTGATAATTTGTTCACATAAACAAACATCAGTCGATAAAAACATTTTTTCAGCAGTCAGGAGATGAATCTTCATGATGGCAATCAAGAAATTTTAAGATTTGCAATTTGATTGTTATTATTTATTGTAATTCATATTTGTGAACCACGTTCTTTATTTATTTAGCTAAATTAAAAAAAAAAATTAAAACCACTATTGTAAGCTAGTTAGAATTGTTATAAGCCCCACCAATCAGAGAACAACGAATTACCTTGTTTCTAATAGGTACATTAAAAAAAAATAATAAAGAACTCTAGTTCTAAAAAAGTCATTATCATATATTATAATAATTAATTTGTGGCGGACAGAAGTGTAACTAAAGAAGCTACATGTATATATCTGTGTGTTTTGGACCGGATCCCAAACTCAGGTCTCCAACAAAACCGTCTCCACAATATTTTCTTTCATTTAAATGTGTGATAACTAGGGATATTTTTTTTAAAAACTAATTTACTAAGGCCCCACAATTTAGCTCTATTTCCAAGTTGTTATATAGGTACTTTTTGAAGAAAATGTTCTATAAATAAAAATTATTAAAAATAAATACACGATGGGAGTAACAGCAGCAGCGGGACTCTATCTATAGTAAATAGGCTATATGATTTAGATAAGTACAGTTAGCGATGTCACCTGCATGAGAGCATGGCGAAATTTGGAACTAGCTACCATATCCAATTTAGAGTGTTTATTTAATTTTTTTTTTTTTTGTTTCTTTTACAATCTTGTTGATTTCCCTTACTAGCTTAGATTAATGATTGTATATATATTTAATTTATATTATATGAAAGATATGTCATTTACAATTAGTGAAATAAGGTTAGGCTAGTCACCGGCGGGGTAGAAGCCCTAGGTATTTATTTTTAGTTAAAAAACTAGTAATAATATTACTGAATCTCACAACTAGAGGGAGCTAGCGTTAAGTTGTAAATTTTCCATGTTTGACACGATCGGAACCCTTCCTCTAAGTCCGATAACAGATGGTAAAAATTTATTTCAAGCAATGAATTATTCTTGTGTTTAAGTTGTTAATTTACATTCCAAAATCATACAAGCAATTAAAATATTTATTGGATTAAAAAGCTTTACTTTTTGTTATAGTAAAACAAATAGGAGACAAAAATAAATTGAAAGAATAACTTGAATAATAAAAGGGGTAAAACAGCTAAAAGGGCTTTGAAGAAGAGCTATTAGCATATTATTAAGGAAGACTAAAGGGAATGGAAAAGGGCAAGAGGTTGTAAAGTAAGGGTAACAGTGATTTGTAAGTTTCCTGTAAATCGTTCCTTAAGATTGTGCACCCCCTTGTTTTAAATACTACAGAGAGAGATAGAATTCCAATTTCAAGAATAACCCTCAATTTTTAAAACTTTGTTGAACTTGTTTTTTTTTTTTTTTTGCGGGAGGGGAGGTGGCAGGGAGGGAACTAAATTGGTGAAACAAAGAGAGGTCGGGTCGGTAGTAGTTAAGAGTGGTGAGATCTCCAGTTTCAACCATTATAGGTAAAACAGTCACGTGCGTTAATTTACTAAACTATATGCAGATGATGTTACCCCTATGTCTCTCTGGTGGAGAATGTACGGCTTCTAAAAACAGTTTAGCATGGGGATATGAGGTTTATTATAACAGTTTATTATGGGGTTACCTGATTAGCTATGAGGTGAATATGAGTAGTAATATGTGTATGCGTATGTTTGTACGTATGTTATTTTGGACTTAATGGTTAAAAGATAGAGATATAATAATAGCAAAATCTGTTCTTCTTATCTTCTTTCTCACAGTTAAACTTCTCAGTTCGTATTTCATTTAACCTTTCCCTTGTATTCTCTTTTAACCCTCCCCCACTCTCTCTCCCGCCTGTTCAAATATTTATTACTAATTAAAATTCTATAAACGAAAATGTTGATTGAGTTTATCAATTCACAAAAAAAAAATCTGGTGTGAAACACTTACACAACTTTCTTTTATACGTAGAATTATACCCGTAACTAGCAAATTTTCTTCAAACGTTTACTTGTCCGCCAATTTTGTATCAATGTTAGAATCTAATTTAATAAAATGACTTGTTTGAGGGAAGCCCCCCTCTTCTCAACCTCACTCCCTCTAATCTAAACTGCTTTAAATAAACTTTTACGGGATAAAAATTCAAATAAAAGTGAGCATGAATCCTCTGAATACAGCCCTCTGTATTCTTAGTTAGTATTATCAAATTTAATGAAATCCGTCGATTTTTATTTTTTTATGGAGAGAAACGTAGAAAACTGAAAAAAGTTGGAAACTTGGTTGGTATTTATTGAACCATGTCCAAACAGCCAAAAAACTTTTTATTATAGCAACAATTAAACAGTTCACAGAGGTAACCAACTATAATGGTAACCTGCAAACAGAAAACCTCTCAACACACAGATGACAAATTAGACTTACCAATATAATAAAATAAACAAAATTTTTCAGATCTTAAAAATTAATAACTTTTTTAGTTAATTTTTTAATAAATACACAATATTTGATAAGTATTCAAAATTAATAAATTATTAATTCCATCATAAAACAATCATTAAAATAACCATAATGGATACACAACCAACCAGAGAAATTAAGACACGTCACCTCCCCGGCTTAGTCCACCACGAAACAGCCATAAACGAGGTGACTCACAAAAGACAGTAAGTTAAAATTAATTTTATACATAAATTACAATAAAAAGAACAAAACTAAAAAGAAATTCTGTTAATATAGGCCATAACAAACAACAATAAAAAGAACACACAAACAAAAAGTTAAAATGAAAACCACGTGGGCTCATCACATGTAAGGAGGCGAATATAATAAATTTTAAGGAAAATTACCATTTAAAATAAAATATGGACAACACCTTATAGGTTTTAGTATATAAAAATCAAAATTAATATATGTTTAAAATAAAACGAAGCCTCTGTACAGGATGAGAAAGCATTATAGGTAATTAATTTTCGGACTACTCGTATTATAATTAAGATGATATTATAATTAAAAAGAAAAATTAAAGTTAATTATATAATGTAAATATATATATAATGTTTCAGTATGTAAAAGGAAAAATTGTGGTCCT
The DNA here is from genome assembly GCA_011037195.1 of Triatoma infestans. NCBI lineage: Eukaryota > Metazoa > Arthropoda > Insecta > Hemiptera > Reduviidae > Triatoma > Triatoma infestans. The sequence continues at coordinate 42,685 of JAAEAF010003968.1, forward strand.
TGATAATGGCACGCATAGTGCAGAAACGTTGGACAATCAAATAATAAAAAGTTTTTTGGCTGTTTGTACATGGTTCAATAAATACCAACCAAGTTTCCAACAATTTAAGAAAACAGCAATAAGAAATAAAAAAAAAAATCAGAAAAAAGTATTCAGTAAAAATGCATTCTCCGGTCAATTGATTTTCTTCAAGTGCGGAATTTTGGCAGCAGATTTAATTATAATTAATATTATTAGGGAAGGAATAAGCTCAGTGTTAGCGCATTGGACTGGCAATGCGGAGGTACCGGGTTCGAGTCCAGAAGTGCTGCCCATAGATTTTCCCTTCCTACAAGCCTCTACAGCTCACTGTGGACCTTGCTGTCTGTAACGTAGAGAACACTGTCTGCAGGCCGGCAGTGCGCTGGAAGGCTTCGGGCGCCAATGATCTTAAATATTGATGCTCCTAAATTAGAAAAATAGGTATATATATTTCGATAGAATGTTGTCTAATAAACTGAAATAGATTTTATAAGAAAACATAACAGCCCACCCCTAAAAGCCTGCCTTAAATGATTTTCTCAGAGAGATGATTCAAATAAAAGTTGTTGCTCGTAATATGTATAGTTGATGTATCAAGTTCAGACTGGTTGGAGCATTTTCGAGAAAATTGTAAACAAGTAAAAAGAAAAAACATTCAGTAAAGTGGTACTTCCGGTTGAGGAATTTTGACAGATAACTACTGTCAGATCCCATGGTGATACCTAAACGGAATTTCAAGTTTGATGATTCTGCAATTTTTTTATTGTTGTTCAAACCACACATTCTGTATTTCACAGACCATTTTCTAAAAACCACTTTTTTGGACTCAGGGGACCTCAAAACGTGTATTTCCGGTGAAAACTCGATATCGAAAATTTGACATGTACAATACTTCCTGTTATTAGGTATAAGAGAAGGTAAGAAGATAATAAAACTGTGTGGAGTCGCAGTTCCGGTAGATAGATTTTAATCAATTTCTTCGTAATCTCATGCCGGGACGGGATCTAAATGAAATGAATATCATGATACTGTTTTCCGCGCTTTTTGGTATTCTGTACACACAGACACTGACCCTTCGCTAAAAAGCATTTTTTCGAACCCACGGCTCTTCAAAACATGTTATTGCTGGTGAAAACTAAATTAAATAAAAATAAAAAAACCTTTCCTTCTCCCCCCCCCCAGAATTTCCCCTAAAATAAATTTTTTCGGGTAAGTTTTTCAATTACGAATAATAGATCCATATTTGTTGTGGTTGAGTCCGCAGAACTGTGAAATCATCTGCAGAGATATTTTCCATAATAGCCTACTTTATTTTGTGTGGTAATCAACCAGTTTCAGGGTGTTCGCCCATCATCAGGATCATATGTTTATAAGTGAGTGCGATGATACAGACTTGCACAGAGCAAATCAGTTTATATTCTCCAGTTTTGAATCAGTTAAAAATTAGTAAACTTAGTTTTCGTTTAAACTGATTTTGCTCTGAGCATGGCTATGTTTATTACCAGTCGATGAAGCAGACTACATGGAAAATATCTCCCACTGCCATGAAAATTGAAGCCATTTTCATGAAAGTCACCAAACCTGGAAGACTATAAAAGTGAAGTTGCAGTTTTGGTTAAACGATTTTCTTTGAATAAGGATTTTTGAAAATAACGTTATTGCAGATTGAAAAAGTACTTTAGGGAAGTCTAAAAAGTAAAATCCCTGCATCCCAACAGGTTTATTATTTAAAAGGATTTCCTGCAAAAGCTACTCAAATCAAAGAAATACTGCTACATAAGTTTAATAAATCCAAAGGAAACCGTTTTGGAAATCCATTTTCGAAAAAATTGCAAATAACTAAAAACAAAAAAAAAATTCTGTAACGTGAGGTTGGCCAATATATTTACCATCAAAACTTTAAAAAATAATTGCTCTCCTAGGATTATTTGTCCCCAAAAAACTACAGAGTTTTTGTGAATTATAATAATTGTATCAAAGTGTTGTAAAGATGTTAATAAATTTTAAGTTTCCATCTTTTGCATAAATTCACTTGGGGTATGAATCTGTTTTATTTTTTATATATACACACACCAGAGAGTCCGTGTACACGCTGTGTACGAGTTTGTGTGTACGTATGTATTTGTGTCTGTTAGTGTGGTATATATTTTGTGGAGTAGTCCTGCTGTGAGAAACAGCAGTTGTTGTTGTCGTCAAGGAGTGTACAAGCTAAACATTGTATACAGAGTGGATAGAAACCTCTCCCTCTCGCGCCTTCTCTTAGTAAATCGTGTGAGAGCGGAAGGATGAGAGAATCTTGGTAGTATGAGAGTTCGTTTAGTCTTGGGACTACATGGCATTAGAGTGTAATCGTACGGAAAATAGGGTCCTGGACAACTTGACAAAGTGTTTATTGTTGGAGGTCTCTCCCTCTTCTTGAAGGAGGAGTTAGTAGTGGAGGGGGGGACGGTTGTGTAGTTGCTGGTGGATTGTGTTAAAAGGGAAGTAGTAAATGGTAAGAGAGGTTTAACGCTATATAGTGCAAGAGGCGGTAAGAAGAAGGCTAGTGTGATGTGGGTGGCATACCGCCGCCCCACAAATACACTCTGGGTTTATTAATCTTGTCACCGTTCCCTAGTTGGTGGAGGCGGCTATACTCTTCCTCTAGCTCCAGAGCTCTACCCAAGCTTCCTTACTATCTCATCATCAGCCACTTCGCCTCTCTTTCTCTGTTCGCTTATATATACTCCCGCTTTATACAAGGCCAACATTGCTCTCTCTCTTAAATAAACTGATGTCATTCCGGACAGTGGGGGGTTGGGGGGGAGACGGCACTTGAATGTGCAAGCTCTACAATGGAGGACACAGCTCTCTCTACACAAGAGATTCCACAACATGTTTACTACTTCCAACTCCGAGACTGCGGATATATATTCCTTACTCTAGCAAGTTCTTCTAAATAACACCGTACTCCAGATCTACTTGTTTCAACATGCTTGTTGTAAAACGAAGGAGGGAGAAAAACCAGTCCACACAACTTAACTAGTTCTAACTGTAGTAAAAAAAAAAAAAAGCTAACATTCTCGTGTTTTTGTACATAGAGGAAAGCTTTAAAGCACTTAACACTCAGATGGTTTCTATTACATCCTCCTGTTGGGGGTGGGGTCTTTTAATAGGATTATAGAAATTATTATAGGGGTAGTTTTATTTATTTATTTTTTTCACTTCGAATTAAAAAAAGAAAAACAGAGAAAGAGTGTACTGGGTAGAAAACAATTTTCTCTTAATGGTCATGCGCCATTTCTTTTTTTTAAGAATGATGAAATAAAATAAATTTACAAAGATGCCATTTAGATCTTGCAATTTCGTTTTTTATTAGTTAAAAGGAATTTAATCGATGTTTAGGCAAACAAATAAAATAATTTTTGCTTATAGGTGATGCAGATGATTATAATTTTGAGACCTATGAATTAAAAAATCTGGTGTGGAACATTCATTCAAATTTCACATACTGTTGTATTTTTTATAGTTCCGTGTGACAAATTTTCTTTTAATTTCGAGTCTTTACTTAATTATTTAGTTGCCTTCAATGTGACACTGCTGAGAGAACTTTCTTATAATGGCACAGTATGATGGATAAAAAAGTAAACTGTTGCATTATCCCTCCCCCTGTGTAAGATAATATATGTCTTCTATGTCCAAAATCCTAGCAAAACTTCTATTTAAACGCAATAAATTCCAATTCTGGAATCTTAAAAAAAACCCTTCCCGACCATCAGTTTCATTTCAGGCAAATACACTCCAATATATAACAAGTTCATCGCGTTGTAGATGCCGCACCTTCCTCCTTTGAGAAGAAACAGTACTGTACAAGACCTTCCGTGATGTCCCTGAAGCTGTTGGCAGCGTGTGGTACCCTGGGCTACTGTGGAAACTCAAAGCCATCCCACCATTTCATATTTCCTTAGTCTTAAATCATACCTCAGTGACCTATTTTGCCAAATCTCTCAGGGTTCTTCCTTTTCCCCACTATTTTTCTGTGAAAGCTGGAGTACTGCAGGCTAGTATTAATTCCCATTTTATACGCAATAAACACTGCTGACCTTCCTCTAAATCTTAGGACAATAAAAATCTACTCTCGTTGATAGTATTGTCAAATCTTACCGAACATACTATTGCCTCCAATCACCTCAAAGATCATCTTCCCTTAATAGAAAAGTGTTGCAAAAAATGGAAGTTAAAAGTTGATGAAAAAATATATTCAGAGCAAGTTTACACTTCGTCACTCCCTCTGTCCTGGTGAGAGGGGGTCAGAGAGACTAATTGCTTAAATTTTTAGACTCTGGGGGGGGATCAAAGCATGTATTTCCGGTGAATACTCAGTTTCCAAAGTTTGCTGCGATCGCCATATTTCTTCTTATAATCTTAAAAGAAATTAAAAGTACTCTACTAAACAGGGCTTAACAAATATATTAACATAAACAGAAATTACCAATTCGTTCCTAAGGTGCAATAACTTTTTTGGTGAACCAATTCGGCACACGAATAAAACGGCCCTCTTCCTCAGTCCTGTCTTTTAAATTTAAACAAGAAAAAAAACAACTAAACAAACAAACTGACGACACAATCAAATCATGACGAAATATTGGCCGTAATATGTTTTTCCATTCTCTCTCTCTCTTTCTCTCTCTCTCTCTCTCTCTCTCTCTATATATATATATATATATAATTTTCTTGTTAGTCATGAATCGGACACAGTTGATACATAGCCTAATTTCAAATAAGTTCGTAAGAAAATTACGTGTTCAAGGTAATTTTTTTTTTATTGGTTTGCAATTATTTCTAATATTTTGTTTACATAGTCTTTAATAAGCGTTACAGTGGCGCACCACACATGTTGCTAATATTACGAGGTCATTCAATAAGCTATAACGAGACAAATCGCTACAGCTCAGAAACGGTTTGTTTAATCAATACAATATTTTCAGTGCGTTAAGTTGGCATCCTTTTACTTAGTTTCTCACCAGCTTTTCAAGAGTATTTGGTAAGCATAACCTCGAATGTAATCAGTTAACAATGGCGAGTCCGCTAGAGCATTGCACATCGGAAGAACAACGCTCAGTGATTAGATTTCTAGTTGTAGAGGGTATCAAAGGTAGTTAAATCCATGAAAGAATATTGAAAGTGTACGGGAATAATTGTTTGAACCGTTCGAACGTTTACAAATGAATAGAACAGTTTAAAAGTGGCCGTGTAAGTGTCTGTGACAAGCAACGAAGTGGACGACCGGTTGACGTTGCAACTTACTCCCTCTATTTTTGCGACTATCTAGAAGATCAACAGCCAGAATTACAGTGATATGCTCACAAACAAATTAAGGCCTGCCTTCGAACGAAACGTCGTGGTCTCTTGACCCCATACAGTCCCGACCTCGCCCCATCGGACTTCCATTTGTGTGGACCTCTTAAAGAGGCTCTACGTAGGAAACTTTGTCAATCCAATGAAGAAGTTAAAAATCAGGTGCAAATGTGGCTACAAGATCAACCCAAAGAATTTTATGCCAGAGGCTTGCACAAATTAGAAGAACGATGGGATAAGTGTATAAATGTTGCTGGGGACTATGTTGAAAAGTAGCCGAAGTTTAGTATTGATTAAATAAATCGTTTTTGAGCTACAGTGATTTGTCTAGTGACTGAGGGTCGTTACTTATTGAATGACCCTCGTAGTATCATGTTTACAAAATGGTTAAACATTTCATTTAAATATGCTTGAAGAAATAAAATACTGAATTTTCTCTTAATATAATTGTTATAGTACTAATTGGTTAATTTATTCAATCGGAATATTTACTAATGTTTAATTAATCTATTTATAAGTTTTAGAACCGTATATTATACTAAATAGGCAATCTAATTTAGCAGATCTCTCCAATCTGGTCCAAAACACTCAACCACTTTCTGTTACTGCAAATATTGTTTAAACATGCAGTAATAATTAGGCTTGCATTACATCAAACAGGTGGAAGGGTGTTATACTGTTTTACTTGTTAACGGTTTCTTACTGAAATCTTTAGCAGAACTTTGTAACGTCAATTTAAATTAAAGCCAAATTTACAGGATCCCAAAACAATCCTGAAATATTCAGTTTAATTATTTAATATAAAATTTCAGTTTAATATTTGAAATAAAAGTTATAGCTTTTATGGCTTATTATATTATAATATAATCGAAGAATTTTAAACAAGGCATGAAAAATTCGGCAATATATGGCGTGCAATACAGTTGTAAAATAAATCTTTATATACTTATTAGGAGTTTACGTGACCTAATGATTTAAAATATAAATAAATGAAAAACACGAGAACTCAATCCAATACAAATACATTTCATACATTAAAATAAAATATAATAAATTCTACTAATTTACGATAGCGTGATGGTTCACAAGTGAAGTAATCAAATACTCTTTAAATTTAGTATTATTTACTTTTGCATTAGTGACTTTAGGACCATAATTATTGGTCAAAAACAGTTAAATAAATCATTTTTAAGTGCCCCATACTTAGCAGAATGGTTTGCTGTTTATTTTTAATCTTATTGATTTATCAGCCGATTATGTTTGAAATATCTGACACAGCTAACTTATAGATTTAAAAACCAATTGCTATGAAAACAGCTGATAGAAATCTGGTATCGCAATACATTTAATACCAAAATACTTCTATTTTTATTACTTCCTCTTACTCCCCCGTAAAAGTATTATGTTCGTGTCTTCAAAATTGAGTTTACACCGGAAGTACATGTTTTTACATGTACCATAAGTACTAGAAAAAATTTTTTAACGAATGATTCGTGTGTGTATTTTTGTGTGGTGAACGAAATATCTCAAAAAAAAAACAAACAAACGGAAGTGCGATTTTACTGAATATTTTTACTCGAAAACGCCTCCAACGATTTTCCTTGAACTCCATATACTACTATCTATGCACATAAATATGTATCACTTTTAATTGAAACATTTGTCTCCAAAAATTGATTTTTTGTGGGATTCTGGGGGGGAACAACAGTCAATGTTACGGTTTCCTCTAAAGTGCTACTTCAGAACAATATTACGGTTCTACCACCTTATAATATTAATTTATAATTGAAGCATTATTGAGATACTAAATTGAAGCAAAACGGATGATAAACCGAACTTTACAGGATAGACTTCTGAGTTTTTTGGAATTTTATCGATAACGATTATAACGATTTTCTTTGAACTGTTTCACTGAGTGCAACACAAATATAAACGTATAAACGTAAATACATAATTTTCCGAAAAAAAAAGAGAAGGTTTTTTACGGTTTCTGTGGAATTTGTTTCTTTAAATTTCAAATATTATTTCGGAGTGTTCAATGTTAGCTGCACTGTATTCTGGACTATACTGTAATCTCTTCTACTACCTACCATGTAATCTACTTCTACTACCTACCATGGATGAGTGTACTTGTCATCTCTGTACTCACGTTATGAGCAAATGAGTAAAATTTATCATTTAAAGAAAAATTGTGGTTTCAATTGTTATACCTCTTCCAAAACCTCTCTTATATGAATTCACTCGGAAAGCTAATTCAAATAAAAGTCTCTCCATGTACGGTTGAAGTCTCTGTAAAAGGTCTGTAAAAAGGTGATTCGTTAGTGTCTTTACGGAAAAACTACAAGAAATGTACAAGTTGAACTTCCGGTGAACCGATTTTCTTGAAACTCAGAATATTGGTATAACATTTTTTTTAACATTAAGTAATTGGTAGAAATGAACTAAATAAACTAAAATATCATATTAGGAGAAAACTTAACCCCTGTCTCACCCCGAAACTCGTCTTAAATGAATTTTATCGGAGAAATGTTTCAAATAAAAGTTGTAGCCCATTTTTATGTGTAATTAATATTCCAAGTATTAAGAAAATCGCAAAAAAAAAATGAAAAATCCATTCTGTAAAGTGTTACTTCCGGTTGATTGAATTTGTTTAAACACTTATGTTGGGGTCCCATATCTTAGCACTTAAAGTAAATATCAAGTTTGGACTTGACTTCATTTTGCCATTTTTTAGTTATGCTGATCACAAACATACAGACCAATGTTTAAAAATCACTTTTTCAGACTAAGGGGACCTCAAAACATGAAAACTCAATATTCAAAAAAGCATGATCCCAAACAGCAGTAAGAGAAAGTAAAAAGCATATAAATGAGCATTTATTTTTATTTTTATTGAATTTCGGGCGTTAAATGGTTGTTTAGAATGATGAAGTAGAAAGTGGCAATAGAAAATAATATGGTATATTGTCCAGAGAGTTATGTGCCTCGAATTCCTGGAGACCATCTGTGAACTACCTACTACCCCGTTGGGTTCTTTGTAATCTATTTTTTCTTAGTGTTCACCGTCACGAGAGACACAAATCGTAGTATTACAATTCTGATTCTCTCCTTTCTCCTTCACTCATTCACACACATTGCGTGATACATGTGATACAGAAATTCCTTTTATCCTCTCAACTATCCGGCCGGACGGACAGCATTTTCTAACATTTGGTTTATATCGTAAATGATAGATAACTCTTCCAACAAATCTATAGCCTAAAAATTGGAGTATTCAATTATATTTTTTCAGAAAGATAAACTGGTAGTGCCATCTGCGGTTGAACGTTCACTATTGTGTGAAAATAATTTTTTGTACTGTAAGAAATATGGGGCAATATTTCACAATACTAGCGTCCAAATCGGTGTATCGCAGAGGTAATTCCAATTTCTTTTCACTTTTTCTTATAGCGATAAGAGGAAGTATATTTTCTCAGCTTACACAGTTTACTTTCTTTTAATTATATAAGCTCTACGTTTAGTGGCTAGCATACTTGCCTTTGGTGTAAGTAATCAGGCTTAAATAAGACTTAAATTCTATTAACTCAGGAAATATGAGTGAAAATGGGTAACTCTGATATCGCAGACCAAAATTAAACGAAGGAAGTATTTTTTTTTTTTAATTATAAATTTGACGTTATTGATCTCTGTGGATGTACGTAGATGAGAGGCTTCTTTTTCATGGATCTTTGAAGTCCCTGCAAGTATCTCAGCTAACAACACGAATACTTTGCCTTATAACCAGGATCACACTAGATAATAACAATAAATTTTCTTAGATTTAGATTTCTGGCCGCTTCCAATTATTTTCTCTTCCAAACTATAAAAGAATGTATAGGAAGTACAATCGTATTACTGAAATCTTGTTAAATTTTCGAACTTTAGTTTTCGACCATAAATATATACACTACGAATAGGCTGTGTTTTTATACATATGTGTGTGTGTGTGTTGTATAAAAAATAAAGACTCAAAAACGAAAAATAGCAGGAAGTCAAACTTGATATTCTGTTTGTAGAGTCTCTACCACCGCATCGAGGGTTTTGCTTAAAATCCAAGTCATCGAAAGTCATAATTTAGTTAGAAGGATTGTTTTTTTCTTTTTTTAATTTTTCACGTTTTCTCCAAAAAAATGGGTACCAAAATTTGGTTTTAACATCGCACATTACCAACATACATGCCTATCAATTTTGTTTAAAAATTAAGAATTTCTGGTTGTAAGGGTGTTGTGAGGAGATGCTTGGTTGTTTGATTTGATTTAAATTCTATTAACTCAGGAAATATGAGTGAAAGTGGGTAACTCTGATATCGCAGACCAAAATTAAACGAAGGAAGTATTTTTAATAAACACCTTAAGATTTGGTTTAAGATATATAATTGATATATGTATATAATATATAACTGACTGCCAACGACTTTACACTTTAGAGTTTAGTACTGAACTGAACTGACAGACTGACGTGGCTAAAATATGTACGGAGTGTGAATCAACAGAATGATGTCTGATGTGTAAGACTGAATTGAACAGAATTGAATGATCCTTGACTGTCTCTCTCTCGTACATATATCCACTGGCCGAACCTCTCCTCTCTGTGCGAGAGGGGCTGTTTCTCTCCGCTAGATGAGTGGTGGGGGTTAAAACTACCCCTACATCAACCCAGCCGACGTTGGTGAACCTCCCGCAAAGAAAGGACCCGGCCGTAAGACGGGAGTGTCCGATGTTGCCCCTGAATCTCCTCTCGTTGGAAATGCGCCACTGAGGCCCCTGGTGGCACTAAGAGGCGACGAAGGGTCGCCCGAAGGCCTTCAGCGGATGAAACTTCCGCTGACAGCTCATGTGATATTCCTGCTGTGGCGGTGGCGGCCCAGCCACAACCGCAGCAGACTTCGGCTCCCCCTCAGGCGACTTCTACTCCCTTATCGGCACTCGACACGGTTTGTAGAGAAAAACAAGAACCAATGGAACCTCCCACTATCTCACACCACAATATGATACAACCTAAAATGGAATTTATTAAGGAAGCAAATGAGGATATAGAGGATCTTACATTGGACGACGATGATGATTATTCGGAAATGAGTAAACCTGGAACTTCATTTAGTGCGTCATTACAGGGAAATACTAGTCAACAGGACCTCACACAGTGGCAAATGATGGGCGGGGACCGGATACAAACAGACGAAGTATTTATGGCTGCACAAGAGGCAATAAATAATCAGTCGAATACACAAGATCCTATCGTTGAATCTGGTAGATATGTTTGCAGCGCATGTAATAAATCTTACAAACATAAAAGCCTATGGAAAACACCCTTACATTGGTGGCAGCGGTGGTTCACTACCCCTACACTGGTAAATGTGTGATATTAGATTTCAAAAGTTATTGGGGTTTGATCTAGGCATTGGTTTCTGAAAACAATGAAATCACCAAAATGGTTTCTAACTTCATTAAAGTTAGGGTACCAAACTTTCAAGTAAAAATTCCCAGTAAAGAATTATTTTTTATAATTCACTTGAGATTCTATGTACTCGGGGTGTGACCAATTCAGGAGTTTTTTTGGACGCAGGTAGGAAATCAAACACTTCACCAGTAAGGCAGCATTAAAGGTACAATATTGTTACTTAATTGTTACAATTTTTAATTGTGACAAAAAACCCTTTGGTCATATGAAGAGGCTTATTTCTTATTTCAAAAACTCAATTGAGTTCAGCCATATATCTTGACCACAGCGAAACTGTTCCAAGAAAATTAAAGTTTTTTTGCAGATAATTCTTTTAATTGTTCTTTATCGTTCTGTTTGGAAGGTGAAGGTTTTGTTGAGGATTTTCTTACTGCTCCCTCTCTCTTCACTTTACTTGTTTTCCAAATTCCATCTCTCGGAGATGCAGCTCTGCGTTTCTAGACTTCTTCAGCTTCCGGGACTTCCTCTCTTCCTCTGGGGGTTCCTTTTAAACTTCTCTAAACCCCTCTTGGTATAAACCTCTGACATGTTCACGAAATTTTTCATACATAATTAGTATTTGAAAAATTAAATCCAAGTAATTCATTATTAAACCAACCTTATTTGTCTAAGTATTTGTTTACATACTTTCTCCAATTTCTTGGACTAAGTAACGAGTCTTAATAAAAAAACAAACAAACTTAAAAACAAAACAAAAAGCACTTTAAGAGCGTGCACTGGTAGCCAATGAAACCTGTTAGCGTATTGATGTTAAACAGATAAACAAACTTACATCCTAGACAAGAAGGTTATATTCCTGGTTGTACTACCTGAGACTTACTTAGCACAATGCTGTCAACTATCGATATTTATTTACCGTTGATTTAACATAAAACTTAAAGGGGGTTTGTCCTGTTTACACTGTAAGTTGGTAAAAAGTTACAAAAAAAAACAACAATAAAAGGGACTACTGGTTTTACTTAATGTTTACTTTTTTTTTTAAAAAAAAAACTAGTTTACGTTTTAGTTCATTTTTACTTTTTTACTTAGGTAAAAGGATCTATTTCGATCGTGATAAATTTTTGAAATTGAGTTTTAGAAACGGAAATAAATGTTTTGAGGTCACCTGAATACGAAAAATAAATGTTTTTAACGAATAGAATTTTAACGAATGGTGTGGTACAAAATATCTCGAAAACAAAAGATCACAGGAAGTTCAAACTTGGTATTCCGATTAGGGATCTGACGCGAAGGGTTTGGTCAAAAATCCACCATTACCGAAGTGTGATTTTACTAAATATTTTCTACAGTTTTTTCCGATTTTCTCGCAGCAATTTTGTTTAAACTTCGTATAGGCACTATCATCTACACACCTATCACTTTTATTTGTAATAGACGGCGGGGAAATTTGATTTATTGAAGGTTTCTGTAGGAAACAATAGCATTAAACTTTTCTCTAAAGTACCATCTCAATACAATGTACGATTCTGCCATCTACATAATATTTGAAGAAAATGGGTTAATAGAAAGTACGACTTTACACAATAGGTTTTTTGAGTTTTTGGGGGGGAATTTTCTCGTAAACGACAAGATTAAATGATTTCCTTTAAACTTGTAACGCTAATTGCAACAATTATCCTTTCAATTTTATTTGTAAAATAAAGGGATTATAGTGGTTATTATTTTTTTTTTAGGAATAAGTTTTACCTGAAATACTATGATAGCGCCGTTTGTCTTTAACAGTAATTTGAAATTCACCGCTCTAACACCTAGATTTCTCAGAAAAAAAAGGAAAAAACTAATATCAATTTACCAGAAATGTGTTAGATAATAAATCAGTGTTTTGTTAGTAAGTTATTCGGAAGTTTGAGGAAAAAATCATTTGATCCCAATCGTCGTGTAAATTTATTCTGTAAATTTGCATTTCCTTTTTAACTGAATTCCTTTTAAATTTGAAATTCTACAAACAATTTTTTTTTTTACACCCACATATTATGTAGATGGTAAAACAAATACATTATAATGATGTGACAACCTTTATTTAGAAGAAAACTACATTTCTGGAACCAACCCCCCAAAAAATAAATTTTTCTCTATAAATGTTTTAAAGTAAAAATTGGTAGGCAATTTGTACGTCTGTGCAATTAAAATTGTGGTGGCCATTTTTGCGATAAAGTGAAAAACCAATTCAGTAAAGTGAAATATGCATAAACATATATAAAAAAAAAATTGTTTACGTACTCAGGGATGCCTTAAAAGATTTTTTTTTTGCCTGTAATTTCTAAACGGTCATAATACTTCCTCTTTCTTACATCAGTAACTGAAAGTTAAATTTTGCGATAAAGTGAAAAACCAATTCAGTAAAGTGAAATATGCATAAACATATATAAAAAAAAAATTGTTTACGTACTCAGGGATGCCTTAAAAGATTTTTTTTTTGCCTGTAATTTCTAAACGGTCATAATACTTCCTCTTTCTTACATCAGTAACTGAAAGTTAAAGTGTCCAAAATGGACTTAAATAATGTTTTATACATATAAAAACAATGATTGAGTGCAGATCTAAATTGAGAACTAGTTGAAGATGTAAAAGACACATGCGCTCCTCCACTGGCGGTGATGAAGATAACGACTCACTTGCTCCCTCTTTCTCAATGGTTCACTCTCTCTCACTCCCTCTCTCTCCGTCCAGCCAGCTGTATGAGATCGGAGAGCCGCCATTTTAGCTAACATACCACCCAGTCAGCAAACCGCCCCCCAGGGCTACATTTATATATATATACATATAATGCTTATAGCGCCGCCCTAACTCTCTTTACTTCCTTTTTTATTTTGTATTATATTATGTATTTTTACTTCCAGCAAGCTTCTTGTATACATCTTTCGTTCACACTCACATGGTTCGCTACTAAATTTGCTTGCGATATAATTTTTTGTTTAATTTAACAATCAGATGTTCTAGATCTAGGTAAAGAACAATAGTTAAACGTTAAGTTTGCAATTTAATTCCAAATGTTAAAATGTTTAATTTCCAGAGTCCTCCTAAAATCAATTTCACCATATGTACCGCATGTGTACCAAGTTTAGGTTGATATTTGTGTTCATAACAAACTATGAACATACATACTTGTACACAACATAAATATATATAAATATCTAGGGAAAGAAAGAGAATCATTCCATTGTACTCAGAGAATTTAAAGAATAATTCTCCTGTGAACATTCAGTTTGGAAATTTGAATAATATGTTTCAAGATCGCACCACTTTCTCATACAATACTGTGAGAAAGTAAACATATTAATCACTTTTATATTTGTTAATATATTCAATGAAGGTAATCATTGAGGAATGAGAAAATAATTTATATTTCCAGGGTTTCCTGATCGTCAGGCCTAACATTATGAGGCAGTGGCTAACCGAGTTTTTTTTTTTTTTTTTAAAAGAAAGACAAGTTCTTTATATGCTCTAAGTTGCGGAGATCATTGATACCCTCCTTCAGAAGTTCTACAAAATGTCCACCTGAAACGTAGGATCAAATAAAGAATTCTCATTTTCTTAAAAAGTTTTCTGTCCATTACCGGGATAAACATCTCCCGATAATTTTTATTTTAACCAAGCATCGTAACAGAAAGTAATGATTATTGTATCAAACAAATTATAACTTTACGATCTATTAAGGAGCCTTGCTAAAATATTACCAAGTTTGAAGGAAACTGGAAATGTCACTCTACAGAATATTTTTCTGAGTTTCTCTTACTTTCTGTTATTCAATTCTCAAAAGAAAAAAATGTTCTAAGGTCCCCCATAAGTGTAAAAAATTTGGTTTTAGCCAACGGTTTGTATGTATGGTGTGTGTTTGTGTTTCCTAAGTCCGTAGGAAGCTCTAAGTTGGTATTCCTGTTTTGCTTCAACCACCGCGTCTAACACGAAGGCTTCAGTCAAAATCCACCAACGCCGAAGTGCGAATTTACTGATTTTTTTTTTTTTTTTTCCGTTTTTCGCGAATCACCAGCGATTTTCTTTAATTTTCACCACTTTTATTTGAAACAGTTTCCTGAGAAAATTGATCTTTGAGTAACGTTAAGCTTTCCTCTAAAGTAACACTTCAATATAATATATAGTTCTACCATATATATAATTTTAATATAAATTAGAAGCATTGCTAGATTTACAAATTTGAAGGAAATCGGTTGACCGGAAGTGCAACTTTATAGAATAGGTTTTTGAGTTGGGTGGGGGGGATTTTCTCCAAAAAGGCTATAAGGACGTCTGTTTAAACTTGAAATGCTAACTGCACATATAATATAAACCTGTCACTTTTATTTTGAAACATTCTTTTGGAAAAAGTGATTAATGTGGAATTTGTGGCGTTAAAGTTTCAAATTTTGTATGCGTTTATTCCATGTGATTGGGGCCCTATCTTCTGGACTACAATATAACTACATTCAGACCAACATGTAACCCGTCCCACTGTTCCATATTTATATTAGAGCTCTGTAAAAATAAAAGTTTATACTTAAAAAGAAAATTTGTGCCATCTTTAAGAAGCTTGGATAAGAAAGAAGGGATGAAGAGATGTTTATTTGAACAGCATCTTTGCTAAACAATTGTTTGTTTATTTATTTGTTGGACTGGAGATATCTGTACAATAAATCTTGCTAATGAATTGGATGAACATTCCTGACATTGACCATGTCCTGACATTAAAATTATTATTAATAGTAATTATCTTTTATAATTATTATTTATCTCATCACTATGATGGGATTAATAGTTGGTATTGTTATAATTATCATAATCACATATACATACTGACACAATAATTAAAAAGCGACAATTACCCTTTGCCTTGACAAAATCTTTTAATAAAGCTTTGGAATGCATTTAATGTATGCCATAAATATTGTATAGCTCTCTTAGATCGTGGCACTTTAGAAGAGAGCTTTATTTTGTGCCAACTTTTCGAGAAAAGCCCCTCCAAAAATCAGTTTTCCTTAAAAAAAAAAAAAAATTCAAATACCCATATATGTGCAGTTAGTATGCGAAGTTGAAAATTAGAGAAAATAAAAAAAAACCGTTAGAGACTTATTTGAGAAAATCTGGTTGTAAAACATTTTCATGACTTTCTCTTATTGCAATTAATTTAATTATAAAATTAACCAATTTTTTTATTAAACTTTGGTATTATTACTTAGCCCTAACATAAATACCAGACGTAGTGAAGATTACATGCATCTGCCCAAGGTGCAATAATTGAAGTGTTTACAATTTAGTGTAGGTGAGAATGCCAACAACATCGAATAAACCTAAATAATTTTGAAATTTAATGTCATTTAATGTCAAAAAAAAATTCCAAATCCATGTGATAAGTTTATATTTGTGTAATTGGTATTCCAAGTTTAATGCCCGCAAGAGGTATGTGTTGCATGCAGTTACTTGGGGAGTAGCGACCCTCATGGGTTACCACAGCTCAGTACTCCATGCTCTTCGACAGAACAGTACATAATACACTTAAACTACATACACTCTACAGTTTACAGACAAGGACAGTACAGTACACAAACTAGGATCTCCGTCCCTAGTTAATTGGCGAAAGCCAGGGGAGAAGGAAGGGATTAGCTCAGTGGTAGCGCGCTGGACTAGCAACCCGGAGATCCCGGGTTTGGATCCAGCATGCTGCCCTTAGATTTTCTTTTCGTAGGAGCCTCAAAACCTTACTGTCCGGTGATGGGCAGTGTTGTCTGTAGCTAGAGAACACTGCTTGGAGACCGGCTGTGCATTGGAGAAGGCTTCGGGGAGCACAATAGATCTCTCAGGTCGCAGTGCAATAATCCCCTACAACAATCTACAATCTATTCCAAGTTTAACGAAGGTCTATATAGCCGATTCCATAAAAAAACTTATTCTGTAAAGTGTGGCATTTCTGGTTAATCAATTCTCTTCAAATTTGGAATTCTAGCAATTCCTTTATTGTATCTTCATACTGTCTTGGTGATAAAAATATAAATTGTACTAAAGTTGTATTTTAGAGGAAAGCTTAACGCTATTACTCTTCCAGAACCGCCCTCCCCCCCAAAAAAAACAATCTTCCAAAAAAAAAAAAAATGCTTCAAATAAAATTGATAGGCATAGTGGAAATAGAATACGAAGTTTAAAGGAAATTATTGGGGGAATCTATCTTCAAGAATAAATGTAATCATATTCCAGTTGAGGGTAACTATATTCTTCAGTGAAAATTCCTAATATAAAGGAAAATTTGCCCATGGTATTTGTATTGAGTGCAGTAAGAGAATGCCATGGGAGGGTTCTTTTTTTTCTTTTATTTAAGGCGCGTCAACATCTATGGTCTTTGGCGCCCGGAGCCTTCTCAGTGCACTGCCGGCCTGTGGATAGTGTTCTCTCGTTACAGACAACACTGTCCATCACCGGATAGTGAGGTGTAGGGACTCCTAGGAAGAAAAAACAGCTGAACTCGAACCCACTTCCTCCGCGTCCAGTGCGCTAACCACTTAGTCGTTTCCTTCTCTCATGGGAGTGTCATTAGATAAGTAATACTTTACAAAGGTATTTCCACAGTGTGTACCTATAGGCAAACATTTCAATTTCACTTCTATTGATTCACTATTAAACAATCATGTAGTTCATAAATAGAAAAGGAAAACCGTTCCAGTTTTATACGTTTTAATAAAATATCGTTTCAAATAGGTATAGTATAAAATTCGAATTGTGTAGACAAATAGTTCATTGGTCTTAAAAACTGTAAATTAACTATTATTATTTGCAGACATAGATAAATTGATTTCCCACGATTAAAGGAAAGATATAATATTTATCTTATAAAAGGAATTTAAAAAAAAAAAGGATAGGGTTGAGGGGGAAAACATGATTTTAAAATATAATCATATTCTAGTCGGCAGTTAAGCTGGGCAAATGATGATTCCATATAAAGTATTTTACAAAGGCTTTGAGTCAGATCAATGTGGCCGTGAGTTAGTTTTTCTGAAGTAAGATAGAGAAGTGGTGGTAAATATCACGTAATATATATGTATGTGTGTGTGTATGTTCTGCCAATTTGTTACGGATAATATGCAGCTATAACGCATACCAGTTAATGACGTATTCTCTTAGGAGTTTGTTTTATTTATTTTCACATTGAAAATCCCCTATAGTTACTTCTCAGTAAATATCATAGTTTATATATATATTTTTTAATCATTTCTATTAATTTAATTTTTTTGTTTAAAATATTAGATTAATAGGTCGACCTACGTGTATTACCTTTTTTCTTTACTTTTTGCCTGAATGACCGCATGCATGCGTTGATCAGATATTCCAAAAATAAAAGTTTTCCTTAATAAGATTAGAATATATGCAAAACTATTTTTTTGTAGTCAAAACTACAATGTTTACTTTTTCTTACTGCTGTCAGATTTTTTGAATTTTACTCTCCATCAGAAAGTATATTTTATGAGCTGTTCTCAATACGAAAAAAAATCTGATGTGAAAAAGTTACTACTCTTAATAAATAATACAGAAAATATATTGTAGTTCAAAAGAGAGTGTCAATAACATTGTACAAATCCCATAAAACATTTAAAATTTAATACTTACTAAAAATTCCACAGAACTACTTAATATCAATTTTTTTTTTCGAAAAATGTCACAAATAAAAGTGATAGGTTTATATCTGTGGCAGTTAACATTCCACATTTAAAGGAGATTGTTACAGCCCTGTTCGAGGAAATTTCAGAAGAACTTAAAAACCTGTTCTATTAAGACTCACTTCCGGTTAACAGATTTTCTTCAATTCTACCAATACAGTTATTATACAAGGAAAGGTAGAACTGTACTACCTCGTCGCTAATGTTCCCCTCCTACCACCCCCCCCACCCCAAACTTTAAAGAAAAAGTTGAAATCCGAAAAAAATTAGTAAAGTTTAATAGAAAAAGTTGAAATCGTTTTTGAGAAAATTGTGAAAAAGTGGGGACGAAAAAAATTAGTAAAGTCGCAGTTGCGAATTGATGGGATTTTGCTAGAAACCTTTATGTTAGATGCGATGGTTAGAAACGAAACTCAAGTTTGAGTTCCTTGTGAATTTTTCAATTTTGGAGATATTTTGTTCACACGCATACAGACCATTCGTAAAAACATACTACTTAGAGATCTCAAAGCCCGCAAGGGGTATATGTTGCATGCAGTTACTTGGGGAGTAGCGACCCCACGGATTACCACAGCTCACTACTCCATGCACTTCGTAGATCAGTATACAATGCACTTAAACTACATAGACTCTAACCCTTACGGTAAGCACAAACGCAGTGCACAAAGTAGGGTCTCTGTCCCTAGTTAATTGGCGTAAGCCAAGGGAAAAGGAAGGGATTAGCTCAGTGGTAGCGCGCTGGACTAGCAACGCGGAAGACCCGCGTTAGAATCCAGCGTGCTGCCCTTAGAGTTTATCTTCCTAGGAGCCTTTACAGCACGCTGTCCGTTGATGGTAGTGTTTCCTGCAGCTAGAGAACACTGCTCGGAAGCCGGCAGTGCACTGAGAAAGGCTTCGAGGGGCGCAATATAATTCATGTCGTAGGCATTATCCCGTTTAAAATAATAATAATCGGGATCTCAAAACATGTATTTCCGGTGATAACTCAATTTCCAAAATTAGAGTAAGTGTTCTTAATAGGAGTAAGACAAATTAATAATTTTTAAAATTATTCGATCTAATTAATAAAAAAATTAAAGTAAATTAGAAAAAATTGTCTTTAAACTTAGAAAAACAAAAATCCAGTTTTTTATAATAAACTTTTAAGGGCCTGTAATTGAGTTGAAAATCTGATCCGCAAATTATCACCCAGACCACGTACATCAGATCCAATACTCTGGACTAACAAACAGAAGAGCAAGGCCAAAATTAAATGGAGAGAGGATTATGGTGGCCCAGGGTAGTTTTACGATAACTAAACCGATAAGGGTGGAGGATTATGAGGATTCGACCTTTGGGGGGGGGGGATTGATGTGGTTTACAATACAAGGACTAGCTCGGCGTCCTGGTGGGTTGGCTGGTAATGGTAGTAGTAAAGTTTCACTTCACTAATTAGAAACAACGTTTTACTAGCCCAATCTAAAAAGGTTTCCATTTCATCAATTAAACAGTGATCAATAATCGTTAACCTCCATCCTCTAGCTCAACCCCATTTTAGGAGGTATTTGTTTCCATTTAAATCTCCCGGCTGAACCTCTCTCTCTCTCTCTCTCTCTCTCGGGAGCTATTTCTTCTTCTTCTTTTTTTTTTTTGTTTAAGCAACAATTAACCAGGGATTTCATTAAAACGTGTCGGATTACTTTGAAAATATTTAGTAACTTATTAAAGAAGGGAACGCGTCTGGAAGAATGGGTAGGATGCTGAGTGCTGTGGAGAAAGGAAGGAAACGCTGGAAAGATTCATTTGAAGAAACTCGCTGAAATATCGGATCGATATTAAATTAAATTCCCATAAAAGATCTTTTTAATTATTAACTATTTTACGATTTTACACAGCTTTTATTTAATTAAAAAAATCTGGTAGGAAATACGACTTGCTCTTAATGCTGTACATATAATTAATATATTATAAAATTGACAAATCTTCTTGGAAACTTCAAATCTTACACAGCTGTCCTGATAGATGGGGTTGGGATTACGTGTTACAAAACAAGAATAATTGAAGTGTTAGATTGTATTCGGGAAGAAGGCCACGTCAATAACATCCAACAGATTTGCATCATGTTTGAAATTTAACTTCACAGATTACACAGAATAGTTTTTTTTTTAAAAAAATGTTTCTAATAAAAGTGCCACGTAAAACAAAGTGATTAGATTGTATTCGGGAAGAAGGCCACGTCAATAACATCCAACAGATTTGCATCATGTTTGAAATTTAACTTCACAGATTACACAGAATAGTTTTTTTTTTAAAAAAATGTTTCTAATAAAAGTGCACACGTAAAACCGTTTTTGCTGTTTTGATGAAAATTACCCCCACCCACCAGATAAAACAAACTCACAAACCATTTTTCTAAATTCGTACTATTGGACTTTCTACAAATTTGAATTTTTAGCAATGCTTCTAATTGTTGTTGGCTGGGTGCGCAGTGCTGGAAAAAACATCAAGAGATTTTTTTTTCCCGCAATATACTGCTACTTCATTTTATGGACATCTATCCGGTTTCGTATGTTCGCTCATCATCTAGATTTCTTAATAAACAATGTGATCACACAAATTTGCACAGAGCACAATCATTTTAGCCACTTTTGAAAAAATTAAAAAAAAAACAAACTGAAAAACCAATTCGATCGCCACTACCTTATCGACTTTTATTCTCTTTTAAAAAATTGATTTTGCTCTGTGCCAGTCAGTGTTTATCATACTGTTGATATGTATTTGGTGTGTTGAGTTGTTGTGTGTTTTGTAGCAGTAGTTGGTGTAGCACGAGGGGTTTAGTAAAGAGGCTTGTAAGTATATATGTTTAAGAGAGAAGTATTAAGAATAATTAAGTAAACACTGGTAGATTAAATCAAATATATTCTTTAAAGATATTTAAATGCTATTCAATAACACAGCAATATGCTTATTAATTTACCGAAATTAGTTGGAATAAACTCTTATAACTTAAACTGGCACAGTTCTGATGTATTCTGGTGAAATGTCTAGCTCAGACTATCCTTGTTAGAAGGCAGAACGCAGACTATCTGAAAGAATGCCTTCTCTTAAAAAACAGTTGGCCAAGTGGCATTGTATTAATTTAACGGATTCTTGTGCCTTTGTCTCTTTATAGCAATGACCTTAAATTATAGTACCAGACACTTTTCACTGCACTAAGATACATTAAAAATATTAACAAAATTTCTATTTTTCAAAGAATAAAATATTCTAAACTATTTTTCAAAACTATCATTTTCTTTCTTTTCTTTCTTCCACTACACTGTTTATGAAGATGGATGAACACTCGAAACCCATCGATAACCACAAAATGGAGCAGGCTATAACAGAAAAAAATCTCTGATGCTTCTAATATTCATTAATATAATAATGGTACTATACTAATACTTTAGACGAACTTAAAATTGCTGCTTTCATCCCCCTCCCCTCACTTAACGCTCCAAAAATCAATTTTCCAAGAATAATATTTCAAAATTTATATGATCCGCTTTATTCCGTAGTTAATATGTAAATATTAAAGAAATTATAGCCGTTTACGTGAAAATTACTAAAAAGTAAATAAAAAAAAGAAACAATAAAATCGAACTTCCGGCTGGATATTGTCCGAAACCTTAATGTCAGTTGCCGTAGGGTTTTACCTAAACGGAATATGAAATTTCAGCTTCCTGTGATTTATTGTTTTTGAGATATTTTTTTGTTACTTCCAAATCACACAAACTCACAAAATTATAAATGCCATTCGCTAAAAATATTTTATCATACAGGGGACCTCAAAACATGTATTTCCGATTAAAGCTCAATTTTGAAACTTTGGCAGGATCTTAATAGTTGCTCTTAGTTAATGTCGCCCAGACTATATGATGACCTATTTCAAGTCAAAGTAAAAAACAAAATCTGGTGTGAAACACTCACACGACTTTCTCTTACTGCGAAATGGCAGTTTTTTTTTTCACACTTACAATTCTTATTAGTGTTTAAAACCGTCGGCATTTTTATGAAGAGAAAAACACAACAAACTGAAAAACCTGTTCAGTAAAGTCGCACTTAGGGTAATTTTATTATCTTCAAACTCGGGATTTTGGCAACATATTTATTCTAATTATTATTATTTAGATGATAGAATTGTATAATAACTGGAATAATTAATTTTTAATTTAATCTAAGGCGGTCAACATTTATTGGTCATTGGTGCCTGAAGCCTTCTCAGTGCACTGCCGGCCTCCGGACAGTGTTCTCTCAATAACTGAACTTTAGAGAAAACAAACCCCTTCCCTAAAAGTACCCTTAAATAAATTTTCCCAGAGAAATGTTTCAAATAAAAAATTGTAGCTCTTTGTTATGTGTAGTTGCTTTATCAAATTCAAACAAGAAAATCGTTGGAGCCGTTTTTTCTCCGAAAATCACAAAAAAACTGCAAAAACCATTCAGTAAAGTGGCACTACCCCCGGTTGATAGATTTTGCCCGAAATCTTTGTGCCTGATGCGATCGGAGCACCTAAACGGAAAATGGGCAGGTTCGAGCTGCCTGCAACTTTTCTTTTTTGAGATATTTCTTTCATACATACACAAAACAGACCATTTTCTTCTACAAACCACTATTTTGGACTCCGTGGAACTTAAAACGTGTATTTCCGGTGAAAACTCAATTTCGAAAATCTGTCACGATCGCAATATACTTCCTGTAACAGTAGTTAGAAAAAATAAAAAGTGAAATAAAAAAACAAAACAAAAACAAATGAGAAATTTCCTTATTCGGCCAAATGCCCCTCGATATATAATAAAAAGAGTTAAGCGATTGTCTTTCTTTTCTTTTCTTTTTGAAGCTTCTATATTCATTGAAGGGTAATCGATACGTGTAGTATGTTCAAAAAATTATTATACTTTGAGTCAATTGAATTAATTTTATATTATATGAAAAATACTGATAAAAAAGCAAACAAAAAAGTGTTTTCCAATTAATATTAGACCAAGTTTTTTAAGAAGGCTAGGGATGAAATAATTCAGCCCTTTCTAAATACATTACTTAACGCCTCTCTGGAGGTAAGACTTGAAAACAATCCACACAGACCTCACACATACTTCATAAATGAATATATGGTAATTAGAAGGCACGAAATATATATATACACGGTGGTCTAAACACCTTCAGGCTTTTAGTTCTCCACGTGGCCTACAGTGCGCACCACCACCACCCTGTCTCTTCTCATACGTCATATTAGAAGCGCCACTTATAGACAGCCCTCAAGAAATATTAGTTTTCTTTTTTTTCTACATATATAAATTTACATACATTCATTATAAGGGCACCTTCTTATAATTTTTTGTTATAATTTTTCTTTTTTCTGTTTAAATCAATTATCCTTTAAAATGATGCTATATTAATACACAATTACTTTTATAAACTTTCCATTATGTAGAAGAAGCAAAAGAGCTGATTAGTGCAACCAGGTGAAGTTTTTGTGGTGAACGGGCGAAAGTTCGTTTGAGAAATTCTTCAAATTTCTCTCCGCAAAAAATTGATCTCCAAGATTTTTCAAAAGCAGCTGTTAAAGGCGATAAAAATGGGTTGCCTTCAACAATGTTAATCACCGCACAATGTTAACAATGTTAATCACCATGAGAACTCCATCAAACAATCGTTCTCTTACAGACTGATAAATTTAAAAAGGGTTAATTTGTTGTTCTAATTGCATCCGATCCTTTTGCTGGATCAAGGTTTAGGTTAGGACTGTTCCCAAAAATGGAACAGTAAAAGAACATCTCATACGAGGCCTGTTCTAGGATGTCGTACGAGATGACAATAGAGAACATGTGGTCTGGTGTGGTCCAGATATCCCTGGACTTTCCTAATGCCATTCTCCTTCCGTCCGTTGGACTCACAAATTCCACAACGGGAAGTTCTTAAATGACTTCCTTAGAATTCACGGTGGGGGGGCGGGAGGCATCATAAACTTTCCCTGAACAGAGAGAGAAAGAGAGATAAGCCTACAAAAATACGAAACCCAAGTCCTTTGTTGCAGTTGTACTCGCATATCCAAAGGTTGAAGGTTTTAACCAACTTTTTTCCTCTTTCCCATTTATGGAAGAGTTGAAAAAAAATCTTTGGCAAGTACAGGGAAGATACTCTTGACCTGAAAAAGTAGTAAGAACATTGAAAAACGGGTTAGCTTACTCACTGCTGGGACTGTACCACCCATATAGAAAAAAGGCATTCCAAATTAGTATTGAAGGATTTGCAGGCTGGATCTTTTTTGAGAAAGGGAAGAGGCAGCGAAGGAGGATAACTGCATTAGCTGGGTATTTTGTTTTATGGGTAAAATTAATACAGTATGGATCTTGCAGCAGATCCAGAAGAAGTAAGAAAGATTTGAAAATTTGGCCACCGAATTTCTGGAGACGAAGAATGCAAAAAGAATAAAATGCAATATATTTTACATAATAAATTACATGAAATATTTCCTCAATGAAGTTAACTTATTTCGAAGCCACTATCCACTTCTTTCCAGATCTTGAGGTCATTGTGAGAGTCCCTGCCCCAATAACACGAACAGTAATTTAGTTATGCTGATATCTCCAATGTTAGGAGTCTGCAGAATTAGTTTATGTGTTCAACGCTTGGGCTTCAGGCATACTTAGAGACACATTCTAGATCAACAACACAAATACATTCATTCACTTTTTATCTTACAGAGAACTTTAAAGAGGAAAGATCAGTTGCTACATCAACTTGAAACTTTAAATGTTCCCCAGCCCACTACTAGCTCACCATCGTTAGAACAAGCAAGCGTTCCAACTACATCATTCTTCAAGCGACTCATATCGCCCTACAGTAGACCATTCCACATTCATGGTGCTATCAACTCATGACGCGGGCCATTGTAATCCATACCCTTCCTCTTTCATCATTCAGTAAATTCATTTAAAATGTATACCTTCAACTTTCATGAAGGCAAAAGTCTACCAGCATAGTCTGCCACGCCGCTCCTCACTATTTATTTTACGCTACTCTTTCTATTTCCCTTTTTTAACAGTAAAGTCCTGACATATGTTTCGCTTTATTCAATATACCAATGAATCAATGAATCGTCATTGTCAAATCTTTTAAGTCTCATTTAACCTCCCACCCCCGCAACTAAAATCTATTTAACAGGTAAACACTGACACCTGACGGAGCCACAGTAGGATCTTGTAGTTAGCAGTGGATTTTGGCTTAACTTCACTGTAATATCTGAAAGGAAGATGAGAGTCTTGAAAGTTTGTCATTTGAAGATGCTTTATTATCGAAGAGTTTACTCAATTTCTGGAATCCAATGTCACTGCAAAAGTTCTAACAATAAGAAGAGAGAGTAAGAATGAGAGAGAGAGAGAGAATGCTTGAGAAAAGCCAGTACAGACAGACAAACCTCTTTATAGTTTTATATTTTTATAGATAAAATAAAACTAAAGATAAAAAAAAAAGAGACATAGTTAATAGTTAAATAAAGTCATAAATCCATTCGATAATGATACATTATTATTTTGTAAGGTGAAATGTGTGTGTGTGTGTGTGTGTGTGTGTTTTGTGTAGGTATGTATGAGGTGCACATGTGGCGCGCTCCAAAGTATAAAGCGTCTTAATTCTTCTTCACACTAATCTTGTTCAGTAAAGTTTGAGTACGGCAATAGAATCAGGCCAAAGTTGGATGAATTCTTTTTCTTTTTTTTAAGTAATGATTGTGCATAAAAAGACCGCAGCGCCGGGCGAAAGGGCACATAATGATGGAGTAAGAGAATGTTAATTAGGCTTTAATTAGGTATCAGATTATTGTAACGAAGAGTGTCAGTGGCTAGTGGTAGTAGTAGTAGTAGTATGGGAGGGTGGTTTAAAAAAAAAACAGCCTAAAAGTGGGGGTAAAGGACGACGAGTTTATAGTACCGGCTGATCTGTGTGTATGTATGTTCGTAGTATGTAGATTGTGCTGTTCTGTGTTCGGTGATGAGTGTGTGTGTGTGCGCGTGCGCGCTTGTAAGTTAGATCGATGCAGGTGGCCCGTGTATATGTGAACCACGAGGAGGAGGAAGTGAAGTCAGCCACTATATTTCTTTTTTTTTCTCTTTTTATTGTGAACGGATAGTTTCTTTAAGAAATAGGCGTGAGAGGTCGCGCGCGGCAAGAAAATTACAGGGCACCTTGTACACTCAGTTCACATTACAACTTGCTCTCCTTAAATATAATAATACTGACAAGTTTTTAGACATATACACAACAATATTGAAAAGATATTATATTTATAAAAAAAAAATTATTCACAATTTTATAACCATTATATATTTTTCAAGTTTTTTTATTTTTTTATTTAATCTATTAAATAATAATAAAAAAATAATGCACTGACATATGCACATATTTAGTAACATATTTACACGAGCACCAGACTGTACCACTAGGAACCAATAAATAACCTGCTAATAGCACTGTGCGTGCTTTCTTATACCTGTGTGTCTGTGTGTTATAATATGACAGTTTACATGAAAAGTGATATGTTAAATAGACTAACACAGACCTCTACCATTACATATATATATGTATATTTATGTATAAATATATGGTTTATGAAATGTATCTGCTATTATTTTTATTTCTAATACTTTTAACAGCTGTGGTTCCTTTCTAGTGTCGGCATCCTTTGTTCTTTTTAAACTCTTACTGTTGGCTGAATTGTTAAAAACTTTTATTTTCGATGTGTAAGAGCTGGAAACTGTTGATGAATGTTGATAGAAAGATACCCACTATTGACGCTTGCTAATAATATATTTGGCGTTTATCCAAATATATTTAGGTATAATGGAGTTGATGAGGAGAGAAATTAGGTTTGATTAATTAGACGAGATATGAAGACACTGTTATAATTTAGCTATAAGTTTACACTGACAGCACTGGACTTGTTGTAATGATTTTATAGAATAAAAGGTAAGAGTAGATATATGACACGATGCGATGTATGGTTGAATCTGATAGATAGATATATATCCCTTTAGGTAGATTCTCACTGGGTTATATACAGGTTCTCTCACCCTATCCTGCTTAAGTCAGAGAGTACCAGAGAGGGTCTGTCTTCTCTCTCTTAATTCTCTCGTCTATCTGCTCTCTCTTGCTGATGTAATTCTCTCTTGCTATTACATGGATAATGAGAGATAGTAAAGAGTGAAGGATAGGGTGACAGAGAGAGAGGTTGCTTGAAGACGTAAAGTGCAAATTGAACTGCTTTTGTACAAATGGTCTTAGATTTGACTGTAATTGACCAATAGAGAACTAAAAGTTGGTAAGCCTTGATGGGGGGCTAAATGCCTCTAGCCTTACTGGCCTACTTCTTCAGGTATTTAGCGTCCGTATAGATGTGTGCGACTATTTGGATGTAGAACAACCACAAACTCTTATTTCCCCGGCCATTTCCTTTCACTATCACATAGAAGACTATATACAATGTACTAACACTTGATACATAAGCCGCACTAGATCTTGCAGGTTGCACTGGATTTGTTTTTTTTAGCCATTTCCTCTCATTTATCAGCGCGGGTTTATCGGAAAGTAAATATAATTTCGCCGTAGATATATTTATTATAGAAAGACATACTAGAGTAGAAAGAAAAAAATTAAGGGCAGCACTGATTGACTCGAGTCCGAGACCTCCGCGTTGGAGTTAATTAATTCTGTCTCTTACTTGTTGCTATTAATACAATTATTACATAAGATTACATTACAGTCCAATAGACGGCACTTAAAATGACAAAGCAAATAACATTTGGAATTTAACGCCACAATTGACACAGAACAACCTAAAATGAATTCTCCTGGGAAAATTTTTCAAATAAAAGTGTAAAATGTAAATTTATTTATGTACATTTTGAAGGTAGTATACGAAATTTACGATAAATCATTGGAGTCGTTTTCGAGAAACCTTGGTGTCTGATACTGTGGCAGTGCCTAAAATGAATATCAAGTTTAAGCTTCCTACGATTTTTGGTTTTTCAATTATTTCCTTCACACACACACAGAGACCATTTGTCACACTTTATTACCACTTTATTACACGTTTTTTCGTACATGTATTTCTGGTGAAACTCTTACTTCGAAGATTTGACACGGTTCGTAATATCTCCTCTTACTTTGAGTAAGAGAAATTTAAATTCTATTTAGTAATTAAATCAGCTGATTTATTTTTTTAATCAGCTCTGTTCCATTTCTAAAAATAATAACATACAAGGTTCTTTAAATGATCACATTTATACTATATATTATATATATATTTTTTTTTCTTCAAGAATTATTAATAGAATGAGCAGGTCGTCTTTGGATACGAAAGAAAACCGGTCTATAGAAGTGTACGTGAGATTTTGTGTGTGTGTGTGTTAAATGTTGTTTAAAATTACTTATGAATTTTATATATAATCATTTATTTTAGTATTTAATTTTATTATTATTTTTAATATTTTCATTTTTTTTTAAATAAATCTAATTATAAGCAAGGTCTCTCTCAATTAATCTAGCCGCTTCCCATTTGAATATGTTTAAAAGTGATTTGGAAAGGGGGGAATTTTAAGGAAGATTTTAATTTAAAGATCATCTTGCAATTTTTTAGCTTTTTTTTATTTTATTTTTATTTTTAATTTTTAAAGATGTTGATTAAGCAAATTAGTAATATTTTTGGAATTTCTTGTTATCCGCATTCCAAAATTATTATGAATCGTCGAACATAATTTATTAATATCTATTTCCTTCTAATTAAAAGTAATAATTTTTAAGATTCTAGACGTCTTTTCGATATATATAAATAAAACTCAATTTGTATTCATCTAATTCAGTTTCAAATTTATGTACTTTAATTCCTAGTATATGTATTCAGTAACATATGTTTTTATTTATAAACAGTTCTCTGTTGACGAAATTCAACACATAAACGCTGGGGACTTCATGTTGTTGATAGCAGCCGTTTCAAACGCTAGACTCGCGTACACCTTTTACATTTCTTATTCACTCTCTTTTTCACGCCTACAGACTGTACGGACGAATGTGTTATAACTGTAATGGAACCAATAACCTGCAAATTTGGAACATCAATACTGGACTCAATAGTTTCATCAAGGTGCCATCCATCGTGCTAACAAGCGCACATCAACAACGCATAACACCCTGCATCACGCCCACAACGTTATGTTGGCGAATGAGCTTCAACCATGACATCCAATCTCTTACTCTTAGACGCTCTCTGTAGCGAAACAAGAAACTGAATAAAACCGACCATCTGTGTGTCTCAAAAACGAATAATCAAACGAGCTTTGAGTCACCAACTTTATTTTTAAGAGTACAAGTGAGTCTACAATCATTTCACTTTGAACAGTACAATCAGTTTACCATATCAACCTAGCTAGCGACACTAGCGTTAGAACAGACAAGAATCCTACCTAGCCACATATCCTAACTAACTACATCCTTAAACGGCACATATCAGCCAACACTACACCATTCTACATTTACCACGCTACAGTCATCATTCACGTCATTCGGTCGTTCATTGTACTTTAAGAACTCTTCTCTCCTTATTTAGTAAAATCATTCCAATATAATATTGTGAATTGTAGTGCCAGTTCGTGTGTTCTCAATTACACCATGTTCACCATTCTCATTTCACAATCAAGTATCATTTTCTGCAAGAAACTGTGAAAGGATCGTAAAAAACATCAACGGTTTCAGGGATTTTTACTGTGAAAGAAACGACATTTGAAGAGTTAATAAAAAAAAAAAATTAAATGAAACAAGCAATTCTGGAACAAGCATTCAAGTACTTGCTATTATTGAGGAGTGTACGCAATTGTTAGAGTTACTGCTTACTGCAAGCAATCATCTGTTTGCACTCAGCTCTCTGTCAAAAACCTATTTAAGGCCAGAGAGTTTTCACCAAAGTAAGCCACGTTATCTAATCAACCGTTAGAACAAGCAAGTGTTCTAACTAGAGCTACACCGCTCAACAAGTTGAGCTATCCAACTAGCCAATGCTACCATTTTACATCGCCAGTCAACATCATCACCCATTTCTCACTCAATTCAGTCTCTTTTTATAATTTGTTTATTTAGTAGTGCAAGTTGTGAATTTTGTATATCATTCTTCAGCATCACTCGATCATCAATTGCTGCCACCATTTTACTAATACTTTCTTCAGAATCATGGCGTCTCTCCTGGTATATCCCAGTCTACCAACACGAACTCTACTTACACTGACACTCTATAACACTCTCACACTACACAGAGGGGCCTGCAGAGGTAGTGAATGTATATCACTATTTGGGTTTAGCGGACCCACCTATTAACTCACCCACCATTCTCAATTTCACATTGTACACTTTACAGAATACCACATTCTGTACAAAAATGTTAACATCTAAGGGAACTACAATACATTTCTTTAAATCGTATAGGATTTGGATTTGAAGCTATTTTTATCTGCATATCGATATTTAAAAATATTTAAAAAAATCTCTTTAATTTTGGATATTTCTCGGCTCGACAAAACACGTATTATGAACGACAAATTAAAAGTGATAGAAAAAGTAAAATCACAATATAATAGGTTTTAAAAGGAGAGAAAATTAGTGAGAAAGGGTTTTTGAGAAACAAGCTAGAATGAATGCTGTACACTTGTGTATAATGAAACAGAGACACAAAACTGCTAGGACTTTACACCAATATCGAAATTAGGTAGCGAGAGATTTGGACTGAGTAAGAGAAGGGTAATAGTTGGTAGCTGATGCGTTGTAAGCTGTTGTAAAAAGTCTCCTCTGTAGGGCTAGCTCGGCTGTATATATATACGGAGTCTCCCACTCTAGTCTGGCCTAAGCAGCGAGAGAGAGAGATTCTCAATTTTGTGTTTCTCTCTACTCTTCTCGGATCCTATTACACCAACAAATTTTCATTGAATGACAAATTTAATTAATTAATCGACAAACATATAGTTTCACGTCAAAAAATTAAATATAGCGGTATTTAAATGAACAACAAAATATTGTAATTCCAACGATATCGTATGTGTTATTCGTAGTTTGTTACTTAGGTTATGTTGTTATGTAATATTTATCACATGCATTTTACTAGCTTTACTGTGCATTTTTGTTATCTTATCAACGTAAGTGAATATAGAATACAACAAATATGTTGTCATAATATGTCAATTCTTATTTGTATAATTATAAAAGTAAATTAAAATATAAATTATTATAATGATAATGCGTGATAATATTATTTTATTTAGATTACCAATACAATACTTATCTCAATACAGTATTATCTTTGCCTATATATTGTTCATTAATATTTATTGAATTATCATTTTTGTTGATTAAAAAGCGACTTTTAGACCTTAATTTACTTGTCCTTTTAATCACAGATTTTTAGAAGGTTTTTCTTTTTTCAACGAAATTTAAAAAAAAAAATGAAGCAATTAAGTGTCGCTTAATTATTTATGTGAAATTACTGAGAAACTGACACACACAAAAAACAGCTAAACCTATAGACAGATGCAGAATTACAAATTAACGGTTGATAGCAGTAAATTAATAGTAGATTTTTTGTGCGGACAACATACTCGTACTTTTCTGTAGTATTAATTATCGTTAGAAACATTTAATTCGCTATGCATCGTATATATTTTATCGCGGCACTTTTGACGCGCTGAATATGACGTTAGATATTTTACAATACGGTTTAATATTCCCCTTTCACTTATATCTGTAATTTTTTTTTTTTTTTAACGCAACCATCAATTTTAATGATGTTTTTGGAAAGATTTCTCTTGTAAACTTGATTACGCTATCAGTGTGTGTGGCCTTAAAGACGAATAATAGTTATTTTAAATTCTAGAGTTTGCTGAAGAAATGAAACTCATACGAGATTATTATAGCAAATTTTAAGGAAATGATAAAATGCTTAGATGTTGAACATTTTTGAACAAAATATACTTGTATAATGGAATCGGAAACGTCATTCAATCGTTAACAAAGTTAGGTTGAAAAGAGTGAGAGTGAGAGAGTAAATGAATGCTAATATCTGATTATAGATATAAACGTTTAGAAAGATGAAATGAAATAAAAATTACATGCCGTCCACATGATAGTAATGAGTTAAGGTGAGATGATATCTTAATAGCTAGGCCAAGATATTATATATATATATATATGTTAGTGGAAAGTGATCAACCGGTTTCTTTTTCTTTTTTGTAAAGTTCTGCTCATGCACATTTCCTTAATATGTTATGCATGGATGTGTGTGTGTGTGTGTGTGTGTGCGTGTGTGTGTTTTGGTGATCTTCCTAGATCATTCTTATTTAAATACATTTTTGGACAACCTGTTTTTTGTGGTTTCTTTTCCTTTAAGAATTCAAGAAAATCTCGTGTGATACACTCACACGACTTTCTCTTACATAATTATGACGTACACATTTCTGTCCAACTTATAATTTTTACTAAATTTATTTTACTTCAATGTTAGCGTTAAACTGCAATCGACTATTGGAAGGAAGCACATTAATATTATTATAGATCATAGTATTTTAATGGGTTTCAGAAGGAGAGAAACTGGGTTAAATAGATAAATAAAGTAGAAGTAAAGCTGAACACTATATAATCGAAAAGTAGCACAAACTGCCTGGACTTTATACTAAAATATATAAAATGGTAGTGCGAGGTAAAGAGAAAGGTTGATGACGCGTTGTGACTGCTGTATGAACTCTGCTGCAAGACTGTCGGTAGAATCCCTCCTGTGGCTGACACAGCTGTATTTAAACAGTTTCTCCCACTCTAGTCTGGCCTAAACTAGTGAGTGAGACTGTCTCTCTCTCTCTCTCTCTCTCTCTCTCTCTTCGGATCCTATTACACTATGATATAATATATCGAAATGGCATTCTAGAGAAAAGTCTAACTTCACCTTTTCCATATAACTCTCCTAAAATGCAATTTCTCAGAAAGCAGTGTGTGTGTGTTCATAAAGTAAAATAGGAGGTCGATAAAAAAAAAAAAAAAAAATTTGGTGTGAAACACTTACACGACCTTGTCTTCCTCATAATTGCACGATTTTCTTTCAAACACAACTTTTTAATTCCCTTTAATTTTATTGAATGGGAGAAACTAAATAAAACGTCTTTTTTATTTAAACATACTAGATCTTCATCCTCCATAATCCCCCTTAAATGTAATATTCTTAAATAAAGGTTTATACAAAACGTGATAGAGGTCTCTGTATGTAGAGACTGAAAAAAAGAAAAACTTTTCAGTAAAGTCGCTCTTTTGGTCAACTGATTTAAAAAAAAAACTCAGAATTTTATCAGCATATTTAGTTCTAATTAATATTATATAGACAACAGATTCGTATAACAAACTAAAATATTATCTTAGAGAAAAACATAATCTCTATCCCTCCTCTCCAAGACACTTCTAAAATAGCTTTAGTTATAGCTTTTTATATGTATAGTTTGTTACCATGTTTAAAAAAATTCGATGAAGCCATTTTTGAGAAAATCGCAAAAACAAAAGAATTATTCAGTAAAGTGCATAGTGCTTCCGGTTTGAACCAAAACCTTCTTTAAAAACGAAATATCAAATTTGGATGCCGTGCGAGTTGCAAAATTTTTGCAAAAATAGCTGGTCGCTTTCTTGAAAAATATTGGGGCGTTATCTGGTTTAGATAAAACATTTAATAAATCGAACTCTTTACTATTTAAGAGGAGAAAATAATTATTTCTTATACAGTGACCAGAGCAAGTTTGGCAAATATACAAAATTAAATTTCGATTAACTATTAGCAAACGATTAAATTAGATATTAACTGATCTGAATATAAAAAGTTTCAAATACTGAGAATGTACTTTTAATTCATGTCAAATATTCCCTCTCTTTATAACATGCTCACTATAGTATAACCTCAAATCAGGGATTGTTTTCAAAATACGTTCTTGTTTTGGCGTATTGCCGCTAGATGTCGAGCTAGTTAGAGTTGAATAATGTTACTTTTCTTCACTTGTAAAAAAATGGTTGCTTTAACTTTCTATCACTTGTGATTAAAGGTATAACTTCATTCACTACTTTTTTTTTATTGCCACATTATTACACCAATGCAGAAAAAATAATTTTTTTAAATTATATTGATACGGGACGCTTGAAGTAAAATTTGATTATTTTTTTTTTAATTAATAGTAAATTAATTTATAATTAATAAATAAAATTTATTAATTGATAGCAAAAATCGTAAGTCCTGTTGTTGTCAATTTGTCTTTTATTTCTAAAACAGGTGAAAGACATTCCTAAAAGTAATTGCCAAGTGTTATCGCTCAAAACTAGTAATTTACAAACAATATATTAAATGTCTTTTAATTAAAAAACAAACAAACAAACAAAGAAATGAAAAGAAAGAAATTATGCTTTTTATTAGGTAATTATTGCAAAGGAAAGTGATGGGTAATTTTAGAATTAAGTATAAATGACATGGCGGTGACAGGTGGTAGTGCCCAGTACCAGCTGTGACGTCACTGTTTTCTCTCTGTGGATGTTTCCTCTAGCGCCCTCTTTGCCTAACAAACTTAGATTTTTATTGCATATATATATATAAAGTAGATTGAACTGTCAACATAAAAGTTCGATGGCAGGGGTATAATGGGACGGATAGTAATCATTACCTGATAGTTCTCATTAATGTTTCTAGGATACCTATCATCTCCCTCCCGCCAGACAGACCACGAAGGCACACAATAGATATTTGTGAAGTTATACGGCCAAACGATTTATCATCGAGCGAGAATAGTTCACTCCTACTAGCGTAATAAGAGGAGGTGGTCCGGGGTTTGAATAGTGCTGAATATCGACCAGAGATATTCGTTCTAAACATGAACGAAGAGAAAAAGCAGTGAGTAGAAGGGGCCCACTAGCTCCACGTCGCCCGCCACCTAGAGGAGCTTTAAAGTAGACACGCTATCTGGGGTGCTCACTAGCCGGCTTGTATATTTTATCGAGCGATTACATTTATAGTAGTCTCATATATTAATTCATAGTTTTCTTGTACACTGTTGAAAAAAAATTACACTTGTATTACCTGATTTACCTGTATATA
Source organism: Triatoma infestans (assembly GCA_011037195.1). Taxonomy (NCBI): domain Eukaryota; kingdom Metazoa; phylum Arthropoda; class Insecta; order Hemiptera; family Reduviidae; genus Triatoma; species Triatoma infestans. Next base: position 78,347 of record JAAEAF010003968.1, read on the forward strand.
TTTGTATATCTGTGCGGACTTGTCTGGAGCGCTCCAGATCAAAACCAACAAAGTTTGTGCTGTTTAAATTTAAACCTAACTGATTGCATCCCAAAACTACTCTGAAATAGAAAAAATATTTGTATCTGCGTAGCGACCATTCCAATTTTAATAACTGATATAGCCATTTTAGAGAAAATTTTAAAAATTCAGAAACCTATACTATAAAGTAAAACCATACATTATACTGAAATGGTACATTAGAGGAAGGCATAACGCTACTGTTCCCTCAGAAATTCCCCCAAAAAATCAATTTTCTTGTCTGTGTACAGCTGTATATTAATAAAAGATCTCAGAAGTGAAAAATTGCACCAGTTCGCTGTTGGTATTCCGTTTTTTCTTTCGGTTTCCCGCGATATTCTCGGAAAATCCTCCGATTTTTTTTTTTAAATTTCTTGTACTATCTAACTCAAAAATTACCTATCATTTTTATATGAAAGACTTTCCCGAGAATATGGATTCTTTGGGGAGTACTGGGAGGAACAGTAGCGTTATGCTCTCCTTTTTTTTCATCCTCAGAGGACCACAAAACATTTCCGCCTGAAAACTTAAAATTTTTGGCAGGCTTTCTTCTTTAGACGAGAATAAGATGTAAAAATTCAAGAAATTCGGAATTTTATTATTTTATTCACAAAAATTAAACACTTCTCATACATGTTAATTGTAATTCTTGATATAAATGTCCGACATAGACGCGGTTTTTTAAAAACACCTGTTCTGTATTTGGTATAAATTATATGTGGCTTTTAGAAATTAAATTATACATTATCTAATCAACTTTGTATTTTAGTAGTTAGTAACATAATTGTTAGTTATCTTGTAACAGGTTGTATATGTCATTCAATAAATTAGCAGTCAAGTTGTTCAAGTCATTCCAGTCAGTCAATATTCATCTTTTGGATGAATAGTTAAGTTGCTCACCTCAAGGTGAATGTATTTTTGCAGTTTTATATATTCAGTAGGGCTCCCTGGCAGTTGTTATCTTTTTTTTCTTTTTTAAAAAAAAACGTTCCCCTGTCATTTTAATAATCGGAGAATCTTCTTTATAATTTAATTTTTATATTATGATACATTTAATTATAATGTTCAACGTGCGTTAAATGGTGTGTGTGTTTGTGTGAATGCAAAGAAGACATGTGATAATGGCTTGTAGAAGACCTGGTCCGGTCTCATACTATCTTCAAAATATAACCTTAAGCATAACAAGACAGGTTTTATTCACTGTTACTTTTATATATTATACCTTAATTGTATATAAATACGTCTATATATATATATATATATATATATATATACTATAAATGCCCTCACTAGTAATTTTCTATCATTCTCGTTTTTAATTATACATATTAAAAATATAAAATACTCTATATTAATGATGCTGTATTTAATGTCATGTTCACACGAACATTTAGAATTGATATTTACCTGCAATAAATTCATAGTTTTGGACATAATTCACTTCCCTAGCCATCTTAGAACCAATTTCGGAGTATTTCGATTTTTAAAGTATACTGTTTCATTGAATAAACTCATAATTTTTTCATCAGTTTTCTCCGATTTTCTTCTACACGAAAACACCGATGTATTTCATTAAATACATACATACAGATAGTTGTCACTTTTGTTTGAAAATTATCCAGAGAAAATTCTTTTAATGGTGGTCTTTAGGGTGGTGGGGGTAGCGTTTTATTAAGTTTCGATTCGCCCAAGTAAACATTGAAAACATTTAAACATATAGTAAAAATATTGTCATTTTTAGTTGGAGAAAGTCAGTAGAGGATAGTCTTTTTTATATAGTTTAAGCAGACAATCAGGAGACTGTGAGCTTCAACTCGACTGATATTATTTCGTGTGATTAATACTGAAATTTAAATTTCTGTTAAAAAAAATACTTTAAACTTTACGACGAATATTAGATGGGTCACCTGAAATGTTTATACACGGCTCACTAAATGACCCCCCACCGCCGGGTCATAGGTTGCCGTTCATTAAGTTTACTCACCACCATACACTCTCGCTAACAATTTTATATTGTAAAAGTTTCAAATGACCTCTATTCTGTGTACAAACACTAACACTTAAGAGAGCATCAAGATTTTTCCAGTTTGCAGTGGATTTGCCTATATAGCCACTTCTTTACAAACATCTAATATCCAAGCTTGGACTGTTCTCAACGCTTGTGAACAAAAACTTCTTGCATTTCAGAGAAGAATACTCCGACGGCGCCTTGATCGAAACAGATATAGGGAGAAGAAGAAGAAGAAGAAGGAAAGTGTTATATGTTAGAGAAGTGAACACTAAAATCGAGAAGGTGGTCTGAGGATAGAGGAAAGTGAAATACTAAGGAGGATCCTGGTAATGAGACGAAGTCAGCAAGAAAGCTTGACGACTGACCTATGGGACCTGAGAAGTAGATAGCTTAAGAACTCGCAAGTGAAATACAGCTCTTGAAATAAACTCATTGATAATGTCAGTGCCAAAGGTTATCTAGCCATTTATGAAGCTTAGAAGGAGATTCTGTACTCACAATATAGGGGCCTAGAATTCCATTCTGCTTTACTATTTATTGAGGGAAGCAGTAATGATAAGCTTTCCGCTTTTAAAATGCTTTTATTAGCATATAATCGTTTCTAAAAACATATTAGACAAAACTTTTTATTTTCATTTATGCGAGATGAATAAGCTGAGGATGCGATGGTTTTTGACTGAAATTAAAGCAGTAGAAATTTAGAACAATAAACTTAAACAACTTTATTGAAAATCTGATTGTGTTTTTGAGTCATCTCTTGAATCTCATCAATATTGATGATCCTAAGAAATGTATTTCCTTTTTTTTTATTTTAATATCTTCCTTGTAATTGATATGGATTCATTCATCTCAAAATCATGTCATGGAGACTAAATTACAGTCACACCTTGCAAGTTAAAAGTTTACTAGGAATTCATTGAACAATTCTTATAGGTTGATGATGTAAATCCAATTTGAATGAAACCTTGGACGTTTTTATATTCCTTTGTAATTCTAGGAGGAAGTCTTTTTTTTATCGTCTAAGTCTGAAGTGGATGACGTTTTAATTTTGTTGCTTTGGGTATTTATTGTGTTTAGCATATCCTAGCTCAGTAATTGTCCTTCCAAAATCCCTTCAGCGTAATCCTATACTTTTACAGACTTGATATATCCAGTTCAAAAACATTACTACTTCTTTTGGTGAAGCTAGAACTTCTAATTCATTGTATATTTAGCTTTGTAGGGTGGTAGACGTGAGAGGGAGAGAATTGAAGATATTTTAGGAGAATAAGAAATAAACTAGTAGATGTGCTTAACATTGATGTAATGAATAAAGACAATAACTGCAAGGATTTCACATTGGTTGTAAGATATTGAGAATAAGGTAGGGAGACAATAATTAAGAGAGTGACAGACTGGCTGAGAATAGAAAGTACGTAGAAGGATGTTGACTGGCTGGTGTCGATAACTGTCCTAAACCTGTTCTTCTGTAAGGCTAGCTCCCCTCTATATATATATGGAATTCTCTCTCCCTAGTTTGGCCTAGGGAGTAAATTGATTCGGATCCTCACGAATCTTGATTCTAATTATTTGAATCCCAAAGTTCAAAAAATGAATGATCTACAGATTTTCCATGTAATACATTACACTGCCTATCAGTTTTCCGGGAATTTTTCTATTATTCTTTAAACACTGTTTAGTCCATATTTCTATTAAATCAACTTTATTAAATTTCAATAAGTTTAATCTTCTACTTATTTGACCACAAAGTTTCACCGGCGTGAAAAAAATAATAATAATAATAATAAAAAAAGTAAACCTCAAAAAACACATTAAATAAAAATACGAATTGAATTGAGGGCCCTAAGTAATAAATCGTGCTACCGTTCAAGTGGAACATTACTCTTCCTATTATATAGTATTATAAAGTATAACATGATCTAAATAAGGTGATGGAAGTTTAGCTGGGTGGTGGCTAACAAAAGAAAAAAGAATTATAGGTTTGAAAATGGAATTTTTACCTTTAAGTGGTTAAAAAAAAGAAGTGATAAGAGTAGATGATTGTGGCTAAACAGTGTGTGGTTTATATTCTTAGACTTGTGATAAAAGAGGCCTCTCTGTGGTCTATGGAAATAATATTTGGTCAATGAAGACTCCCACGCCGTGGGAAATCGTCTTCTTCTTAAACTATGCTACCTCTCGTTTGATGGAGAGTGCAGACGTGGTCAGTTAGTATTTAAGGTGACGTCAGCCGAGATGGCTACCGAGCTCGTGTCGTCTAACCATCATCTCAATTCCTAACCTTTACAACAACAGTAATAATAATAGTAATAAAAAAAAAACAAAATCGCTACTTGAGACCATGAGTGAAAAAAAATAAAAATAAAATAATAACCTGCAAGAATGCTGTCTAGAATCACTACGTAATAATAACTTCACACCTTTGGTAATCCGCAATAGTCTATTTAGTAAGCTATACTTACACAAAACTATTTATCCATATTAAATATACTTGCCTTCTAAATCTGTAAGAATTGCCTGTCTATGGAGTAGCTTTCTCACGCTATTTTTTAACACGTACAATTTCCATAGAGAATCTTGTTAAAACTCATTTCCATCGTCTATTTTAGATTCTCTCTCTCTCTCTAACATTCTCTTCAATGGACAAAAATGGGAATATCTTATTTAGTTTCTACGATCTCCTTAAATCTTAGATGGGCAATAAATCAGATTCTACTTACTCAACTACTTTTGCAGCCATCTTTTGATATTACCAGCTCAAAATCTGATATTTCGTTTACATACACCCAACAGCATCTGGCGCAAAAGTTTCGATCAAAATCTATCAATCCGGGAGTGCGATTTTATTAAATAGTATTTCTACTTTTCCGAGACTTTCTTGAAAACGACTCCAAAAATTTTCTTTAATCTTTTCTCGAATATTTTTCCAATTTATTAATTATTTTATTGGAGAAAATTGGCCAACCGGGAAAATGGTTCTAGAAATCGGTACAGAATAAGTTTTAGAGTTGTCTGTTTTGTTTATAATTTTCTCAAAAACGGCTGCACTAATTATGAACATCCAAACATAAAACATTACTTTGAAAATGTTTCCAGAAATACGGATTTTAGGAATATTTGAGGTTCTGTGGAGGTCTGTAGACTTAAATTTAAACCGACATTCCAAAGTTATATTAAGGGGATTGTCAGTAAACCTATATAATCCTCGTCGCCTTTATAATGTAATGTAAGACCAACTAAATGTTTGATAAGTATTGCAAGTTCATAGAAAATTTTTGTTTTGTACAAAATTATTAAAAGGAATTGGTCGATGTTAAACACCAGATTTTGGCTTTCTCTTACTCCTAGTAGGTTAGATTAGATTAAGAAAGAGATGGCAGAGCCTCATTCTACCGCTGCCTACACTAGGAGGTCTATTGTGGATCCTCAATGGTTATAGCACATTCTCCAGCTTCGGCCCCTCTAAGGAGGGATAGCAAAGCTGAAGCGGCTCCGTCAAGAAGCTCGCGGCTTCGGGGCTACCCACTCCCAACTGAAGAAACCTTATCCTCACCAGGCCGGCTCACTCACAAAGAATATGCACCGGGATATTTCTTCCTGAGCCTTACAGAATCGGCACATCACGTCGTCTGTAAGCTAATTGATGCACTATTATTCTTACAACCTTCCAGCTATAGTTCAGTAGATCACTGGTGAATTTGGCCGAGTGTTTATTAATAAAGAGTTTCGCCTGCCTCTATGTTCTCTCCCACCATTGCAGACGCAGTTCTTCTATCCAATCTTTAATAGAAGTTTGGGTCAGGTTCCAGTGGACAGACCGCAGAAGAGTTCGGGATCTATACAAATGTCCTTCGAGCCCACCCACGCTAGGGTAATTGCCTTCTTGTTGCCCAAAAAACTCTGCGGGTTCTGGCACCCTAGAGAGTGTCAGCTTACTCACTTCGGTTAGGGTCCTTAGGCAGTCTACGAGAGACCTTGGTGTGAGGAAAATGCTTTCAATGCAGCCTGCTTATCGGATTATATGGCCACTCTCCTACCCACTAGCCCTTGCTTTAGAATCTTCTTAGCGCAGAGCTGTAACGCCACCACTTCGGCCTGAAAGACCGTGGCGTAATTTCCCAAACTGTCCTTAATTTTAACCTTGTCTGGATCTTGGAGCTGTCTAAATACCAGACGGAGTTACCGAACAGAAGAAGGCCACTGTCCCATTCACCTCTGTTCGGTATTGCAATGTAGAAATTCTTGTCGAAATTAAACCTGTGAATCTAGTAGCAACTTTTCTCTTGGCATACCAAGTTCATGGTCGGTTTTAATCTCCTCGATCAACCTCTGGTTGGCAGTTTCTCTAATTAAGAGGAAGTAATACTGTTAATACTAATAGTTTTTCGGATTTTCTTGAACGATTTGCCAACGATTTTGTTTAATCTTTGTATACTATCATCTACATAAATAAATAACCTATCACTTTTATTTGAAGCATTTTTTCCAGGAAAATCTTCTTTTTTTTTGGAGGTTTCCGATGATTTTCATTACACACTTAAACCTCATCACTTTTATTGCAAAACATATTTCCTGTGAAGTTTGGGGAATGTGTGATTTTTTAGACTGAACAAAAATCTATATAGGTGTGCTTATCACACGCCCCAGTAAATATCGCCGTCTGGCAAGCCATGACTATTCATGCGTTCTTGCGCCAATGGTTATGAGTTACGCTAAGGGATTGAGACAGATGGTGCTATTACTAAATCTGTATAATGCGCAAGAGCTTAATATGTAATGCAAATCCAAGTAAACGTTTGGTAAGCATTGTAAGTTTAAAGAAAATTGAGAAAATTAATGCACTAAGAGAAAGTACTGTTGAGTGTTCGTTTTTATTTATTTATTTATTTCTAAGTATATAGCGATTTGTTAGAAAATGGTTTACGAATGAATTCCAATTAAATCTTAGTATAAAGGTCTCTTCCGACAAAATTTGATTTTTGAATGTACCTTAGGAAACTGTGACTCTAATATTTTCTTCTGAAGAACCATTTCACTTTATTTTGTATAATGTTAATGACAACTAAAAATTTTTGGCAGAATAAATTCCCGCGATTGTACAATAATCCGCATAAATAAAGCGAGTTTATTATTGCAGAAAAATCAAATAAAAATCCTAGAATTCCATTGAATTCCACAAAGTCATAATAAAAGAGAAAAATGAATTAAATTAACACTTTGAAATAAGTGGCCCCCACAAAGGTTAAATACCTTCCTGTTTTAAATCAGCTGTTTTAATAAAACACTAGGTAATACCAACATTGTCACAATTAAATTACCAACTTGAAACATTTTTTTTTTAGTGGGATTAATTTTTATTTAAAACCTAAAAAACTATCTTTCTTTAAAATAAATAAACTCCATAAGCCTAATTAATATTTATTAATAAAAATTTATAACACTATATTTACATAGTTGTGAACTTGGCTGGTAATAAAATTTGTCGGCAAGTTCCACAGAGCTCTTATACAGCTGTTTAATAAAAGATCAAATTGAAACACTATACTTTCTCTTCATCTGGCCTAATTACTTAATTTTAAAAAACAAAAAAAAAACAGCTTGAAATGTATTTTCTACTGTAATTTTTTTATGTTTAAAGATTAAAAACATATGTTTTTAAAACAGTGGCCAGCTGATTATTAAAATTTATAATCTTTTAAATTTAGGCAGCAGAAGTTTTTTTTTTAAAAAAAAGAAGAAAAGCTTCACTAAATTAGCCGTAATTTTAGATAATTTATGTAATTCGTATGGCGAATATTTTCCTATTCTCAGTGGTATTAATGTTCAGTAATTTTAATCTATGCTAATTAATTCTCAATAAAATAAGCATTATTATCTAAAGATTAATAT
>JAAEAF010003969.1:0-83831 GCA_011037195.1 Triatoma infestans
TATTCATACAATGCTGGTTGTTTAAATAGTGGTAGTCACTAATCTATCTATTTGTAAAGTATTTTAGATTATAATAAGGTATATTTTTTCGAAATCTTTTATGCAACTATAGTTTTTCATACTGGAGTTATCGATTTTTGTTCAAGTTCATAAACGAATAGTTTGGAACTTGAACTGTCTGAGGTAAACCATAATAATTTGTAATGAGTTACTTTCTCTTATTATTGTAAATGATAAATTATTGTGATAGTATCAAATTATTCAATAAGGGAAGGGAACAGCTAAGTGGTTAGCGTACTGGACTCCCGTGCGGAGGACCCGGGTTCGAGTCCAGCTCTTCTACCCTTAGATTTTTTTCTTCCTAGGAGCCTCTACAGCTCACTGTCCGGTAATGGACAGTGTTGTCTGTAACGAGAGAATACTGTCCGGAGGCCGGTAGTGCACTGAGAAGGCTCCGTGCGCCAATGACCATAGATATTGACGCGCCCTAAATTAAAAAAAAAATTGCATAGATTCCATTTGAAAATGCAAAACAAACATTGTGAGGTGTAAAAAGATCAACTTAAATGTTTGTTCAATCAAGTAATTCTTTTATCATAGTTTACCTTCACATTTAAAAAAATACATAGTTCTACATTAGATTGGTTATGCAACATAAAGATAGTTCTTAAAGGTTTCCGCGTCTATCTCACGGAAATGCAGTAAAAAATCCTAAATTTTTGGGTTTGTAGGTCTGTGGTTTGGTATGCTCGCTTATTATTTAGGCCAATACTGGCAAGATTTGTAATGATTGGTGGTAAAGTCGAAGATTTATGCCTAACTATCTGGGACCCATTTACCGCTCAGTTTCCGTTACCACAGGTCGATACGTTCTTAATAAGTAAATTTTCTTGGACATTTCCGTTTCTCGGCTATCCTATTGACGCACTTGATCAAGATTATCAATTCTTTCGTTTATGTTGTGAACTCAAATTGACGTGCCTCAAATATAAAATAAATTCGATATCGAATAAATCTTATATATATACGTTTTGAGGTACCTTCAGTCCAAAAAAAGTAGTTTTTAGCAATTTGTCTGAGTGTGTATTTTTTGTGGTCGGCACATCTCAAAAAGGGAAAACATCACGGATAATTCAAACATGATATTTAGTTTAACTGCCAGCGGCTGACATTCCAATTTTTACCAAAATCGGTCAATCAGAATTCCTTCACTTTACTGAAGGAATTTTTCGTTTTTTTACAATTTTTTTTCGAAAACCGTTCCAATGATTTTCTTTAAACTTTGTATATATATGTTACGCTCAATGAACGAAAACGCTCATTGAGCGAAAAAACAGCTCACAACGCGTTGTGGTACTGTAAAACATCCACATCGCGAAATTCGTGTTATGGCTCTTATGAAAACGCTCACGACGCGTTGTGGCAATCACAGAAAAACTACATAGCGAAATTCGTGTCTTGGCTATCATGCTATACGGCCACAACGCATTGTAGCAATGAAGAAAAGCCATGACGCGTATGGAACCATATTAGAATACGACGCGCAGTGATTTGCGATATGGGTCCTATTAGTCTCGAATCTTCTTGATAGATATCCTTAGGAAATATTTTTTGTCCTGTAATAAGTACCAGACAGACAATGTCCTTAATGCTCCTTCTACTGCTAAAAATTGAAAACCGCTGCATGACGTATTGTCATTATTAAATACAATATAAAGAAATCGTGTCATTAAAATAAAAGGACATTTGTTATTTATTGGGATTACTTTATATTTAAAAAAAAAATCAACTTATTAAGTAATAAATTATTGAACACAAATTATTAATTATTGGTAAACTACTTATAATTTACTTAAAATAATTAGGAACTTTAAGTTTTTTTATGACAATTTAAAATTCTTTCAAGTAATTAAAATATTTAACACAAACATAAATGTTTATTGGTCATAAGTAAACAACAACAATGTACTTAGATTAATTACCTGTATCAGAAATCACTTTTGTTGTGAAAAATAAGTGTTTGACTGCTATTTATTTTCACAGGAATTATTATTGTGGCATTTTGAGTTGCATTTTATATTCTTTGAGCGACACTTGCACTTTTTATCAATACAGTATCATTTGCAGTGGCACATTATAAAGCCTTGCTGACTTCCAGATGATAACATAGAAGGGTACATCACAAATGTTAATAAGTTAGTTTCGAAAGTGTAAACTCATTACGTGCATAACTGTTCATGGTTAGCGCTGATATTCGTTCACCCTCAGAAACAGAGAAGAATGAATAAACAACTCTACTGATGTTTTAATGCATCGTTGTACTCAAGTCGACAAGTTACAACCTGTCCGTCGTGATATGGTTATACTAACTAGTGCTCAGAACGCGTCATGGCTTTTCTTCATTACCACAATGCATTGTGGTCGTAAAGCATAATAGCCACGACACGAATTTCGCTATGTAGTCTTTCTGTGATTGCCACAACGCGTCGTGAGCGTTTTCATAAGAGCCACAAGACGAATTTCGCAAAGTGGATGTTTTAAGTGACCACAACGCGTTGTGAGCTGTTTTTTCGCTCAATGATCATTTTCGGTCTTTGAGCGTAACATATACAATATACATGTAAATCTATGACTTCTATTTGCAACATTTTTCCGGGAAAATCAGTTTAAGAGGGGATTTTGGAGGGGGGAATTTTGGTTACGTTCACCTTTACAGTGTATTTCAGTTAATTATACAGGTAATTTTAATTATAATTAAATGTGATGCCAAAATTACGAGTTTGAAGAAAATAAGGATTCCGAAAAGTGCAACTTTACTGAACAGTTTTATTACGACTTTCTCCATAAAAATGATCATTGAACTTTGGTTACTAACTAGTCATACAAAGACTTATCACGTTTGAAATTTCCCCGAGAAAATTGATTGTAGAGAAGTTCTGAGGAGCTGATAGGGTCATGCCCTATCAAAAAATCTTGATATAACTAAACATTTAATTAAAATTGATTTGAAAGGAATTAGTTAATTATTACTATGTAAATTGCAATAGAGAAAGTAGTGTGAGTGTTTCACATCAGATTTTTTTTTGTTCTTCATTCAAAAAAAAAAACATCAAAGTGTTCTTTAACATTTTGTTAATAGTTGCTTTCAATTTTTTCCGATCAATAGATTCGTGAACTTATAGATATGAAGACACTGTTATAATGTAGCTACAAGTTTACACTAACTGTACTGGACTTTATAATGATTTTGATAGAATAAAAGGTGGGAGTAGAGATATGACACGATGCGATGTATGGTTGAATCTGATAGATATCCTCTAGATAGATTCTCACTGGGTTATATACACAGGTTCTCCCACTCTAGCCTGCCTAAGTCAGAGAGTAGTCTCTGTTAACCAGAGAGAGCCTCTCTTCTCTCTGCTGGATGCCATTACATCATATCCATTTTACGCGGAATATAGTGAAGTACTTCGACGTGGGTACTTTTTTCTTCGTAATAATCTTATACTTGTTCCTTTAATTTTAAAAGCTTCATTCATCTTCTGTTAATGGTGCTCATATTTCATTGTTGACTGTAAAAAGGTTTCTATTCCAATATAATTGACAATAATCACAGTACACTTGTTCCCATGAGAGTTTTGTGATATATTTTCTATACGTTGAGCTAAATTGAAACTCTTAATATAGAAAATTATGTCTAAAATGAGAGTACTTATCCCTTACTGAGACTTATCCTTGGTATGCCTTTTAAGAAATTATTTAGTTATATAAGGCTCGTTTTATTTATTTATTTGTAATGGGATCATTTTTACTTATTGTCGTCTGAATTATATTTATGTCACGTAATGTATAGGGGAAGGGGGATAAAAGAAAGTTAATAATTGATAAATAATATTAGGAGAGGAGGTATAATAAGAAAATAATCTTATACAAAATAAGTATACATAGTATATATAATTAGTAAAAATAATAGATATGATCTATGATGATATGTATCTTCTAATGTGGTTATATAAAATTAAAAACTTGGTTTATGTGATTTTATGTTATACAAAGTTTTGCAACATATAAACCTTGGTCGAAAAGTTGGGTTTGGCATTATTATGTCACTATTATTATAATTTCGGGTAGCACAGCTTTTTACAAACACATTTTTAACGGCCATAAATTTGTTCCTTCTCGATTTTTTAGCCTTTACATATTCACATATATCTTCCTTCTCCCATTGAAGAACAGGTAAGGAAGGGAAATTCCTTTTATTGTAATTGAAAAGGTATTCTGTCTCCCTAAACTGTTTCCTATTCGCTTTTTTGCAATATTAATTTTTTCCAACTTTTAATCTGACTTAAGTATACAATAATTATATTATAATTATAAAAATTAAATATTTATAATATATAATATGTTTTATATTTTTTTTTTCCAGCTTTCTGCACATTACAGTACATTGAATGTTAATATTTTAAAAATACTGGTCAACTAGGGTCGGAAAATCCCTGTCTGAATAAATAATCTGTGGGGAGTGGGCGGCTGTGTTTTTTTTTAATCTTCATATAACTTCAAATAATTAATTTATGTTTCTGTAGCTGAATGATGGTGTATTACTCCTTGCAAATTGCTGGATTCTGTTACAGCAAAATATTTAAAATAATACTTATTTTGGTAAACTAAAAAGAAAGCGGTTATCCATTTTTTTTTTTATAATTACTCTAATTAACTATTATCCTTATATTAATATTCAAATAAATTACTAAAAAGCTAATTAATTATCAATTATTACACCTAGTAATAGCCCAACTTATTATAAAGTCATTCAATAATTAAACAATAAACATTCAATTCAGAATGAACGATGAAAGTTCGATCAAAAGCAATAAAAATTGGTATTGCTTTTAGATTCAAACATCAAAATGAAGAAATTATTTGTAAGTATAGAACTACTACGTTAAAAATCACAACCATAGAAAAAAAAAAAATCTGAATTTAAGATTCTTATAACTTTCTCTTATCGCATTTCTCAAGTGTTTTTGAAAACTTTGTTTAAAAATGTTTATAAAATAATTTTTTTCCCCTTAATATTTAAATAATGCAGATGGGCGGTGCATTTATGAAGAATTGTTTATTTATTTTACTATTCAGATATCTGGGTCTCGAATTATTTTTTGTTGTTTAGAAAACGTTCAGTAAAAGTTATATGAATCCCCCCATGATATAATAGCAAGAGAGAATTACATCAGCAAGAGAGAGCAGACAAACGAGAGAATTAAAAGAGAGAGCAAACAGACGAGAGAATTAAGAAAGAGAAGACAGACCCTCTCTAGTACTCTCTGACTTAAGCAGGCTAGAGTGGGAGAACCTGTATATAAGCCAGTGAGAGATCTATACATCGATCTATCAGATTCAACCATACATCGCATCGTGTCATATCTCTACTCTCACCTTTTATTCTATAAAATCATTACAAGTCCAGTGCAGTTTGTGTAAATTTATGATGACGTAATTGCAAGAGAGAATTACATCAGCAAGAGAGAACAGACAGACGAGAGAATTAAGAGAGAGAAGACAGACCCTCTCTAGTACTCTCTGACTTAGAAGCAGACTAGAATGGGAGAACCTGTATATAAGTCAGTGAGAGATCTAGACATCGATCTACCAGACTCAACCATACATCGCACCGTGTCATATCTCTACTCTCACCTTTTATTCTATAAAATCATTACAAGTCCAGTGCAGTTTGTGTAAACTTATAGCTATATTATAACAGTGTCTTCATATCTCGTCTAATTAATCAATCCCAATTTCTCTCCTCATCAACTCCATTATAATGATTTGTCGGTTTAAACTTTAAACGGCGAAATGCATATAGAAGTAGATTTCCACCACAAAAAGCTGTCTGTTTTCTCTCGGATGAAATTGTTGAAAAAGGATTACAGCGATTTATAAAAATCATCGTTTTGCGGCCAATTGCTTGCCAAATGCCTATTAATTTTGGGACGTCTTTGATACCAATACATTTAAACTATGGTTAACTCAGATATATCAGACGATTAAGAAATTGTTCAATAATATTATCCCACCAAAATATCAAATTTTTATTCAAATATCCTGTCAAAACATCTCTTTCCCTTAGATATTGTAAAGAATATATTGTTGAGGAAATTTGCCACTCAAGCACTCTGGGAACTTCATATTTTAGGCGTTTCAAGCGCTAACATCACGATACGCGCAACTTTCAACGAGTTCTCACTGTAGTGGGCATGCCCACTGACTATATGGACGAATGGGCTACACTGGAGAGCCAAGGTTCCCTCTAGAAGCCGCAAAGCTTCCTCCCAGAAGCTTCCTCCACCAAGGGGTATGTAGTGGGTTCAGATGTCTTGGAGAGGTTTGTGATGCGATGAATAGTTGGGAGTTAGTTAGAGATTTTTAGAGAGTTGTTACTCGGAATATGAATATACGAAAATAGATATATATTTTAAATATAATTTAACGTTTGAAAAAGTAAACTACAATTAATTTAAAATGATTTCTAAAATACACAACTATAATGATTGATAAATAAATATATGTTTAAATACTTAGATAGGGACGCGCTCCGATGTATAAATATGTCACTGGTAGAATCTTGATGATACGCTGATAAAATACTAAAGAATAATCATCCCCTCTTCTTGTGGAGAGACGTTATATTGCCATCACTCACACATTGACAAGTGTGTAATTAAGGGTCACACTAAAACATCTTGTGTCGTGTGTTGACCCTAGGTCTTGAATAGGTCAGTGAACAGGTGTGGCAACAGGTGATGGCAGTTATCAAAAGACAGTAGCCAGGTGGTCTTTTGAGTGTTTGTTTATGGCGGTTATCAAAAGACTGTAGCCAGGTGGCCTTTTGAATGATTTGTTGACCCTTGTATATTGGCCAGGCGGCTTCTGTATACTGACCGTATAATGACCCTTTTGAAAGCAGTGTCTTTGGCGGTTCCTGTCCTTGGCGGTCCCTTTGACCGTGCACTGACCGCGGCTCTTGACCTGAATAATAGCGGCTGGCTGGCACCACTAGTTATAATTTTTATAATTAAAAATTATATATTTTTCTTCTTGTTATCACTCCTTCTGTTATCACATTACAGGTAGGAGAAATCGGAATCATCAGAATTCATCTCACGTCAGTTCATTGGTCTGTAGAGTGTAATGAGAGCGGACAGAGGGTGAAAAGAATTCTTTGAAGGTTGTGCGACTAGCGTTTGAAACGGCGGATATCCGCTACACGAAGTTCTCAGCGCTTGTTTGGCAAAATTTCCTAAACAAAGAATTTTTTTTAATTTAAGCGCTTCAACATCTATGGTCATTAGCGCCCGAAGCCTTCTCAGTGCGCTGCCGGCCTCCCGACAGTGTTCTCTCGCTATAGACAGAACAACGGCCAGAACAGTATAGAACAGTGAGCTGTAGAGGCTCCTAGGAAGAAAAAATCTATGGGTAGCACTGGACTCGAACCTAGGACCTCCGGTTGGAGGTCCAACGCGCTAACCACTTAGCTAATCCCTCCCCTTAAACAAAGAATTGTTTATTCCATTGCAATTAAAAGTGAAATTTAAAATATTAGATATCCATTATACAGATTCCTAAGTAACTTTAAAGTTAGGAGAAGCGACGTTCATTTAAGCAAATATGGATGAAGACTGGTTCTCAGTTGCAAGTTTCTAGCTATCATTATGCCAGATTATAACTAAATGACTTAAATTATATCATTGAATCAAGATAGTAATTAGCTCTATTTACAACCTAAATGAACCTCATAAATTTTAACAATATTATCTGAGTAGTCGATCTTTAAACAGTCCAGTAACACTATTATATTACTAATGATCATGATAATTTAGTGATTAGAATTTGTTAATTTATCAAATGAGAAAGATGCAAAATGAAATAAGCAATTTTAATTTATTAACTTTGCAGGTCTCATAATGAGACGGTTTATATTTAATGAAAGAAATTAAATTGTTTTGTTTTTACCTTTTTTACTTTTTCTTATTACTGTTTAAAAAGAAAGTATTGAGTTCACCAGGAATTTTCAAAAACTCATATTTAGAGTCTCCTAACACCAAAAAAAAGAGGTCTATAAAAAAGCGCGCGTGAGTGTGTTTGAGTCCGCATGATTCAGCATGAAACAGAAAATCGCGGGAAGTTCAAACCTTCATATTCCGTTTATGTCCTACCAGGGAATCTAACAATATGGTTTTCGTTAAAATAACCGAAACGTTAAAAACAACCGAAAGTACCACATTAGGAAGGAAGTTTTGTTTTTAGTTTTTTTAGATTTCAGAGGTTTATTTTAATGTTGCATTTTTTTTTTTAATAGATGTTACAGATTTTTTAAATTACGTTACGCCCTCAGAGTATATGGAAGACCTGTATAAAACTAGTTATATCTGGCCGTTGTTTGTAAAACAATCAAATTGTTCGTTGGCTGTGGCCAAAGATAAAAAACTTTTTAAATTTTAAATTTTATTCTATCGACGTTTCGGACATCTTAGGATCTTTCAAGGTGAGGTAGAGAGGTACCAAAACTGTCAGAAACGTCGATAGAATAAACTTTAAAAGTTGAAAAGTCTTTTTTTCCCAACCAAATAACATTTTGCTTGTTTTATATGGAAGAACGCATGAATAAATTCAACAGACTGACCACGTGAAACTATTTTCGGAATCTTAATAATATGAGACATTAAGGAAATCACCAAAATAAATTCTAGGGGTTAGAGATTAGTTCAGTGGTAGCGCGCTGGACAAGCAACGCGGAGATCCCGGGTTCGGATCAAGCATGCTGCCCTTAGATGTTCTCTTTCTAGGAGCCTCTACAGCTCACTGTCCGAAGTTCGGCAGTGGACTGAGAAAGTTATGGGCGCCAATGATCATAGATGTTGATGGGCCTTAAATTAAAAAAAAAAAAAAATTGATTTGACAAACATGACAAACAGATTATAATGCTAGATTGTTCCATACCCGACTTTGTTCCGTTTTAAAGTAGCGTTAGCTTGGATAACGAAGGGTTGTTCCTTGCCCTTGGCAAATAGTAATAATAATAATTTTACCAAAGGATGAAACAAGGTGCAAGGAAATTCAGATGTTGAGAAACAAAACTATCTAGATTGAATAAGTATCAAAATTTCATTGCAAGGTTCATCAAATCAGCAAAAGCCGGTAAGCCAAGAATAATTGTATAGTTTATATTCTATAAAAGAACTGACGTTGAGAAAAGTTGAGGAAAACTAATTTACAAAACTGTTATTTTCACCGATTATAAATAAATTCCAAAATATATATACCGGGTTATTACCAAAACATTCTACCTTAGTTTGATTGTTAAAAATTTAATGTATATCTATGTCAAAATAATATGGATTTGTTGAAGCTTATATTATATTAGTGAATAATATGGAATTGTCATGGGAATTAATAGAATTATTGTATTATGTGGGTTATCATGGTTAAGATATGTCCATAACAGGGAGTATATCTATACATGTCTATAACAGTCATTGCAATCCGCCAATAATATCATAACCCCAACATTAGTTCCTGTAGATATGGAAATGAATAATATCACTTACACACACACAAACACACACACACACACATAAAGATATATATATATATATATCTCATTATATAAATACACATCACTTAGACCTTATAATATACTACATTTAACCGCATAATTAATTTATTATTTAATGACATTACCAAACCGTGACATGACTAGTAGACGTTAATGAGTAGAAAGTAAATACCATGAATTATCTGTAAATACTTTATGAAGCTGTGTTTTACATGAGTTACGTAACATTTAAATGTACAATTTACCGGAATAATGTCAGTACCCAGCCTACATTTATATACTCTGGTAAATAAATAATAATTGTAGATACATTTCAAAATAGCAAATGATATTTTTGTCATATATATATATATATATACAACACAAAATACTGCGTTTTCCATCATAATTTAATGTTTATGCTAATTATGAGTAGCTTTGTAATTTATAAATTTAATAAATAAATCTGTATTTATTGTTGTAAATTGGATTTTGAGGTTCGGTCCTAAAAAAATTATTAATCTAGACGAATTAATTAATCGAAAAATTAATAACCTAGACAGGAAATGTACATCAAATTTAAACTTAACATTTAATGAATCTTGGTTCATCAATCTAACAGATATAGATATATCTAGAAATGTTAAATTATGCTTAAGTTTAGGGCCTAAATTTGCTATTCCTTGCTATAAAAACAATATCCCAATAGCTAATATTATTTGCGATAAAGAATATGGTATTGATTAATTAGTTGTAAATGAACAAGATTCTGCTAGAGCAAAATTTGTTAATAATATCACCAACCATTTACATAAATCCCAAACCCATCAACATTCTACATCATATATCTTGTCCCTAGTGAAAGCCTCAAAATTATTCCTATCTCAGAATTCCAACATTATAATCCTGTCATCCGACAAAACCAAACAAAATGACCGCACCTCAACATCCAATTTACAACATTGAATACAGCGGTCGTAACGAACACCAAAACATCTGTATTTAATGTAAGTGTTTATTATATTTAATAAATAAATTAAATTAATTTAACAAAAAGCAATGGAAGCTTACTGCGTAATGGTTGGAGCAGAATTTTATGATCTTGATAAATGACAAACACTTTATGAACTCACAAAATTATTTCTGGTAAAGAGCGATAATAATGTGACCTAGCGAAATTAGAAACACTTGCTTGTTCTGTCGTTTCATTAGATTGATTGGTCAGTAGAAAACATTCTGACTTGTAAAATAGCTTCTTGACAGAGAGCTGAGTGATAGCAGAGCTGAAACTTGATGTTAAGAAGATTCTGAGTGAGATTACTTCTTAGAAGCTAGCTGTTAGCTGTTGCTTATTGTAACTCTTCTGGAATTTTGTGATAGTGTTCTCGATACTTATTTGTATGAGGCTGTTGAATGCAGCTTGCACATTCTTGTTTAAATATTCTAACTAAATGAAGATCTGTATTTGCTGAGCTTAAATATGATTTTTCTAGCTCTTGGTAAGAGCTTAAGTTAGGTTTATATGGGAACTCAGTGCTTGAAGGTTGTAGCCTATTCGTCTGTAACTTAAAGATGGGAGTGACAGAGAGTGTAATACACCTTGAGGTGCGTCGTAAGAGCAATGCAGCGTTGAAGCGGCTGGCGCAAACAAATTTAAACTGCGTGGTCAAATTCCTCAAAAAAAAAGTGTTCATTGGATTAGAAGTGCTCCACTGGGACTAAACACACATGACCCAACACCACTGAGGCGGCTTAAGTCCACAAATGGACGATTTTTGATGATTACTAGAAATGGACATAAACAGTCTAACATGCCATAACTGTCCTTGCTAGTCCTACAATCATTTATATTTGTAAGTTTTTCCAGGAATTATGGTTCACAGGTTGTTCTTGAGGCTTCCTCTAATGTGCTATTTCCAAAAAAAAATCTTCTAATTAAACAATTCGGAAGACAATTAACGAATAACAAATTTGAAGAAAATCAGTTAAACGTAATTGCGATTGTACAGAATGTACATATTTATGCTTGTTTTTGGCGTTTAATTCAAAATGGCTCCATACAATTTTTTTTTTTTTTAAATTTGATAAATCTATTGCACATATTAATTAAAGGTCACTATTTTTATTTAAAATATCTGAGACTGAAAACTTGATTCTTAAGAAGGTTCTGAAGGAATTTTCTTCCGCCCATACTTTCGCATTTGGTGCGAGAGGTTCCGTTTCGATTCCAAGAGATCTCTATTGAAAATAACCTGTACGATTTCCAAATTCGGTGCATCTCTTCGGCTGAATTTAGGAATCGGAGTTATCTCTTACAACAGACCTGGATATTTATTAATGTTACACAGCGTTTCACAGTTAGTATGAACTGTGAGTACAAAGGAAGATCCATCTTTGGCCTTAGGGCAATCTAACTTCTGTACGAAGGCCTAGAATATGAACAAGAATATCGAATGATATTTATCAAAATATGTCAGATTTCAACTAACTGAGCAGAAAATTTACAAATAGACTAGAAAGTTTTCTCTTTTCCAAATAAAAAAACAACAAAAAAACAAAAAAGACAATTTCATTGTATATTTAATGAAAAGCTATTTAATAAATTCACTCACCTCTGACTACCAGACGGACTGGAGTTGAAGTTAACGCATCTTGAGTGGTGAAATCAGAGGCAGTCACTTGGCACTCCCATTCACCATCGTCAAATTCTAATGTGGCCGCTCTGACCCATAGACTGCAATCACCAGCCTCTTGGCTGCCGGACCATTCGTATTTTTTTATATAAATACCTACAGGCTGCAACAAAAACAAATAGGTTAATGTTTCAACATGATTTTTTTTAAGCAAGGAATTAAATATGTATAAAAATGTAAATACTGTACTGAACTTTAATGAAGTGTAAAAATTTTAAAGCATTTAGAAAGAAATACTGAGCGACTAAATTAACCACAAAAAATAAATAGTATAATAGATAAGGTCCAATTATTTCAGATTTATTTTCAATTTCAATAAATCAAGTAATTCCAACTTTTAATTACTTTTAAACTTTTTATTAATGTCTTAAAAAAAAAAAAAAGTCTATATAAAACTCAAATGTCCTTTCTTCAAACAAATATATCAAATTATTCGAAAACTTGCAGGTTTTGCTAAACAATTAGCTTTTCTTTACTTAAATATGATGATAGTGTAGTGGAATCAATTGTCGTGATTCCTGAGGTAAGAAGTTAGATGTCTTGAAGAGGGATTTATTAGGTGGAAGTTAGTTTAGAGAATTACTAACACTGAATTTATAAAAATAGAATATATTTTAACAATAATTTGAATGAGCCTAATGGTAACTACAATTAATATGATTTGATAAAAGTAAATAAATAATTGTAAGAGTTAGATAACATATAATTTAAAATGATTATAATAAATAAACTAATATGCACAACTATGAAAATAATTATAAGATAAACCTTGTATAGGGACGCGCTCGGAACTCAAGTATAACTGCTGCTGTAAAATGATACTGATATAATGATGTGGCTACTCGTATAATGATGAATGATA
Source organism: Triatoma infestans (assembly GCA_011037195.1). Taxonomy (NCBI): domain Eukaryota; kingdom Metazoa; phylum Arthropoda; class Insecta; order Hemiptera; family Reduviidae; genus Triatoma; species Triatoma infestans. Next base: position 13,151 of record JAAEAF010003969.1, read on the forward strand.
TAATGATCCCCTCTTCCAGTGGGGAGAAGTTTATATTAGTCTTACTCACACACTGTGAAGTGTGTAAGTAAGTTCTCGCATTAAGACATCTCTAGTAGCGTGCGACCTTGTGCGACCTTGGTTAGATCGGCGACCAGTGATTCAGGTCAGTGGCCAGATTTGGTCGCCCATCGGCGACTTTCAAAGACCAGATGGCTTCTGTTCAATAGACAGGGCTTTATCGGTGCATGACTTTGATACCTTTGTATTGAAAAGGCAGCAGCCGGCTGTAGGGCCACTAGTTATAAATTATTCTTCCTTTTGTTATATTTTGTGAAGGCTTTGACATTGCTATGTCATTACAATAGAAGTACTTTTATTTTCAGAAAACGATAACTAATAGAGATTTGATTATAACAGAGGAGGAGACCCCGGCGCACATCCTTTGTGAGTGCGCCGGCCTGGAGAGGATTAGGTTTCTTCAATTGGGGACGGGCAATCCCGACAAGCTTCATGACGGAGTCGCTCTCAGCTTTGCTAGGACTGATTAGGAGGGCAAGGCTGGGGACTGATCTGTAACGTAAGGGGATCCACAATAGACCTCGATTTGTAGGTCGCAGTAGAATGAGGTTCAACCTCCCCCCGTTTCTATTCTATTTTATTCTAATACGTATATGATGTTTAATGAAAATCGTTTAACCGGTACTAAAAAAAAAATCCCCAAAAAACCCAAAAAAAAACGATTTAGTAAAGTCATACTTCATGGATTTTGCCCAAGACCTTCGTGCCAGATGCGTTGGAGTAGTACTTGTACGAAATACCAAGATTGAGCTTTCTTTTCGTTTATGAGATATTTTGTTCACACACACATAAACACAGACTATTTACTACATACAATTTTTTGTGTTCAGGGGACGACCACAAAACATATTTCCGGTGAATACTCAATTTTGAAAATTTGACACGATCTCACACTTCCTGTTACTATGACGAGTAAGATAAGATATAAATACATTAATTTTATTTAACATATTTACCTTATAAAATTATGTTTCCGAGAATTTATTATATAAAGAAATAAATATTTTGAAATAAATAGAAGCACCGGTCACGGTTTGTGAGATTGAAGCCTTATCAAAAACGATACAACCTAAGAAATGTATAAGAGTAGGATTGAATGAGAAGTTTTTGGAGACTGAATGTGAAGCAATACAATCGTTTAGAATGATGATAGTATAAGACATCTACCGAGCCTAGACAGCATTATGATGAAGTCTGTATAGGAGTGCTGGTAACTCTCTCTTTGAACTATACCACAATGTCTACAATGTAGAACTTACATTTAAGAAATAAAAATAAGTATTTTTCTTGCCGATTAGCTATAAATAAATAAGGGAAAGGCAATAGCTATGTAATTGGCGTACTGGATTTCGACGCGGAGGACCCGGATTCGATTCCAGCTGTGCTATTTATATATATATATATACAGAGTAGCCTAAGGTATATGGATAACTTTTTCTCGGAAACTAAGATAGCTAGAAAAAAAACTAAAAAATACGTGTCCCCGTAGTTTTTTTGTTAGAAAACCAAATTTAATTTGCAAATTTGTTTTGGTGCTTCCAGAAGCGAGATACAGGCACCAACTTCATTTTTTCAAATGGGGAGGTGTGGTTTTTTATTTAAGAAATAGATTCCTCTATTTTTTGTAAGAAAAATTTACTTGAACGGTTTTTTTCTTTGTGCGATATTTTTTACAAGTTATGAATGAAAACATGATTCTTATAAATTTCAAAATGATATTATAACGGTTTTTTGATTGAATAAGAAGAAAAGTACTATTTTATTATAAATTTTACTCCTCATTAATTACAGATCTTGCTCGAACTGGCCTCCACCATTAGAGATGTATTTCTTTGGTCGTAAGGTACAATTGGCAGGAAAAAGCATGTGTATGCATCTCTAATGGTGGAGGCCAGTTCGAGCAAGATCTGTAATTAATGAGGAGTAAAATTTATAATAAAATAGTACTTTTCTTCTTATTCAATCAAAAAACCGTTATAATATCATTTTGAAATTTCTTATAAGAATCATGTTTTCATTCATAACTTGTAAAATATCGCTCACAGAAAAAAACCGTTCAAGTAAATTTTTCTTACAAAAAATAGAGGAATCTATTTCTTAAATAAAAACCACACCTCACCATTTGAAAAAATGAAGTTGGTGCCTGTACCTTGCTTCTCGAACCACCAAAACAAATTTGCAAATTAAATTTGGATTTCTAACAAAACACTACGGGGACACGTCTTTTTTTAGTTTTTTCTAGCTATCTTAGTTTCAGAAAAAAAGTCGTTATCCATATACCTTAGGACACCCTGCATATACAGGCTGAATTATAACGAATGTAAAAAACTGGAGAACTTGTTGGGGAAGCATTTTAAGTAAAACATGTTATATGAACATAGGTCGATCAATTATAGAACTAGAATAGTTCATAGTTTTTACCAATGAAAAACAAAACAAAATCGTCAATAGGGAAGGGATTAGCTAAGTGGTTAGCATTCTGGACTTTCACGCGGAGGACCCGGGTTCGAGTCCAACTGTGCTACCCATAGATTTTTTTCTTCCTAAGAGCCTCTACAGTCCAGTGATGGACAGTGTTGTCTGTAACGAGAGAACACTGCCCGGAGGCCGGCAGTGCACTATAGGCTCCGGGCGCCAATGACCATAGATGTTAACGCGGCTTAATTTAAAAAAAAAAATAAATAAATAAGTAACCAAACACAACGTAGAAGTGAAGGTGTAAAATGTGGCGTGTAATTTAGGCCAATCAGAAATTTAGAATTATTATGTTGACCACGCCCACAATTGACACCTTCCTTCTACACTGTGATTGGCTAATAATTTTATAACTAATTATTTCTATGAAAAAAACTAATTTAAAATTTTTTTAAAGGACCACTTTTATAATGGATTTAACAGCAACTTTTTATAAAGGAGAAATAAATAGTTTATAAAAGAAATTCTTAATAATTAGCTAAATAGAATAAGGCTAAATGAGAAATTTAATTCTATGAATTTGCATTAATTTATCATTGGCCTAACTTTAAAGAGTGACTTGGAAAATTGATGAAGAAGAGGTGGGGGGTTGTAAAAATAAAATTGAATTACTTATACTTCTTCTTTTAATTATAAACTTTAAAGGGAGAAAATTTAATAAACTGAAGAAAATTGAACAAACGCCTTTTGTTTCTCCATTGTTTTTTGCCTTTGTTTAGATCAAAACTATAATTTAGACAGTTAATAATTTTCAGCATATTTTTTTGATTTCTCGGAGCGTTGATAATCTGAGCAGACTTATCCCTCCACATCGCTAAAAATAGATAAAAGAATTTATTTACTCCAAAAATATTCCCTGTTTTTGAAAACATTAAGTTTGCTCGAATGAATGCCTAGTTATTTGCCTTTGGTGTTCAATAAACTTGGAGATTTACTTTAAATTTATATAGACGATTTTCAAAATTTGCGGCATCAGCGCCGAATTTGAAACGGAACTAAGCTATCTCTTAGAACAAATGAAACCGTTTTGAGAGTGATAATCGTAAGGGGGCCTTCTAGGATCCATCTTTGGGTTAACCTTCTGTAAAGCAGTATAGCCACAGTTTAGATACACTTAAGTAAGTTAGAAGAATCAAGCAAGGCAGTTTTATATTTTTAAAGAAGTTCTATACTTACGTCGGGACAGAAAATTTTTAATTACTTACAAATTTTAGTAAAAGAAAATAAATAAATTATTCAAGAATAATTTACAATAGGAAAGGTAGAGCAGAGGAAATTAGTTTACGTAAAGAGAAGTATTAAGTGATGGAATAAGACAGAGAAGTATGCTGATAGCGGTGTTAGTAATATAGTTAAAGAGGAGTGCAAATGAAAATGTTAATGAGTTCTGTTCTGCCGTGTTTATGAAGGCCCTACTAGTAATGAATGGCATACACTTCCCCAGTATATAATTAAAGTGTAGGAGATCCTCGTTCTTCACAAGTAAATTGAGCAGCAGAAAGATATGTGTGGATTTATTTAACGTGACACATGCCTAAAGCAGGAAAATTATATAGATATATAAGTGGCACAGGCTACAGCGAGGTCTTATGCTAAATACAGCGAGCTAACAGATAGTGAGAGACAATACGGTGAGAGTGTGAGAGAAAGAGAGAGAGATGATAATATTATACAGGTTCGAATAGTGGAGCAGCGAAGGCCGCTAATTGTCGCTTCTTCACTAACACCTGCATAACTTGCCGGACCACTAATACAGACTTGTTAGTTGGGCCAAAGACCACCTCACATGATGATCATGGTAAAGTTGTGAATGGTGTGTGTGTGTGTGTGTGTGTGTGGGTGGGTATGTGTGCGGTAGATACTAGAATACCGTCTTCCTAACTACGATACTAATAAGAGTACGTGTACAACATGAGCTTCCCTCCCACTGCAGTGTGGTCTCTGGTCTAGCTCAGCATTAAGTTCTCATATTATGGTCACATGTAACTTCTGATTTTCTCAAAACTTACCGCAAAGTAAGCACCTATAATATCCTGTGTGTTAACTTCTAAAATTACTCTATCATAACATGTAATACCTGACGGTATCTATATTAATAAAATTAAGATATTGTTTTTACTATTATTGGTATTGCCTCTTAATGTGTTTTGTCATTTCTCCAAATATTGTGGATAAAAAAAAAAAATATGTATAAAAAATTACGTAAGGTGACGCAAATTTAGCAGAACGAAATACAATGAATGGTAGAATCATTTATAGCAGAATTTTCTATTGTTTTCCAATAAAATTTCATTTTAACAAACAAAAAGGCCATTGGACCCCTTCGATACATTACGATTGTAATGGTTGCGAGAAGAAGCTTGATGAATAATGAAAATGAGGAACACACATCTGATTATACTCACAATGTGAGTTTATATATATTACGATTTATTTATTAAGTAGACGAGAATAAACAGCGGATAACATGACCGAACCAAGAGTAATTGAAGTTGGTTGTAAGATGAATGTAAAATGACAGCGTTGGCTATTGTAAATCGCTTAAAGACCGATCTGGCTAAACAGAACTCTTGCTTGTTCTAATGATGGTGAGCTACGAGTGTGGCTAGCTTGTTGAACCCTTCAAGATTAATCTTCAGACCTGTTTACTCTTCAAAGTTTATTTGGCGATTTTCCTGAACACTCTGATTAGCTCTTTATATCTTATTATCACCTCTTTGTGAGAACCGGAGACAGCTCTAGAGGGAAGACTAAGTTGATGCTCATTCGCTAATATATTGCAATGGGCTTACAGAGGAGAGGTAATGAAATGCACTTGGATTAGATTAGATTCTATGAAGGTTAACTAGTTGAGCCTACCCTACCCTATGGTTCTATTGTGGCATCAATAAGTTAGAGTCCAGTCCTATCAGATGAACTAGACTTAGGAATCTGGAGAAAGACTTCTGAGTGAAGCTTGAAGGCATCACTTTCTCATCACGAAAGAGCAGAAATCTCTCCCTCACATTGATAGAGTATGTGCACTGCGATTTCTTCTAATTTCTGACAAAACTACACAGGCTATCCGTTGCAATTTATGTGGTTATCAAGTCTCCAATCTCCGTTAAGGTAACTTACAGTCATCCTTGTCGAAGTAGCTATGCAGTTAGCTTTGGCGACAAGCAATTGTTAATCATTTTCGCCTGCCTTTGGCCTGGAGATTTTATCCACCATACTTGTGATCAACTGTGCACCCATGCTTGATGGCTGCATTCATGAGGAATTTTGCAATGCCACAGAAGTGTTCAAGTCTTATAGAGCCCTCCTTTAGCAAGGTGATCTTCCGCCTCATTGTCCTTATAACTGAATGCCCTAGTGGACCGAAACTAGAAGAACCTTATTTTACCAATAGCTAGGCTACTAATACCCAAGCAGTTCAGAATATTGATCTGTTACGAGCTGAAGCTCGTACAGGTTGAAAAGATGACAATTCTGGAATTATGTACCCCTTGTTTTTTTTTTATCTCAGTGACAGATACCGCAACTAGCTATGTATGAAAGACCTTGGCTAGCTTGCCTAGGCTTACCGTGACGTCACACTTCGGCTTCCACTTCTGCTTCCATCTTGGTTTACTGATGGAAATGGGGTTCCTTTACTCCAAAACTGTCGCCCACAGCTGTACAATTAATGCTTGAAAATATTGAAAATTAATCTGAATAGTTTTGTCATATCCGCCTGACAGATCTTGCACCATCAGATTTCATTTTGCAGTGGCATCAAGTTTGTTGGCAATGAAGAATAAAAACAAATGTGCAAAACTGGATAATATTTCAAGACACAGCCTAAAAAAACCCAATTGAGACATATGAGGTTAACAGTATAGATAAATTACAGGATTTTTTTATAAAATTAAGTAAATTGTGAGATTCATTTATTTTATTACATTATAACTATAATTATTTGTCTCGTTACCCATGAAATGATTTTTAAAAGACAATTTTTTGTTAAAGAAATGACAATTAAAAAATAAAATGGAAAAATAAATAATGTGCTGTCAACGACCAGCGAGCAAATAGCTAGTTTACAAATAAATGAAACTGGTTATTTTTAAGTAAGATTAAATAAGAATTTTGGCTCACTGAATTATTTTAAAAGTTGTAAGTGAAAAAAAGAAGTAGAAAAAAAAAAAACATGGAAAAAGTTGTCGTAGTGTAACATCTGCGGGGGTTGATTAGGGGGTGCAAAGATAGGGGGACTTACCCTACTCGACATGGCTAAAGAAATATGTTCCTAATTCCCGTGGTTTTCCTGATAACATTTTTTTAAATGGAGCTCTAGACCGCAAATTAGGAATGGCGGTAAATCTGAATCAAGATGCACCCTCTTCTATTCCAGAGGCGGTTCTCTCCTTCCTTTAACCCTTTCATATAGCCCCTATTCCCTACCCTTCTTTACACTAGTTACCTCATTGTACTACTATTCACTCTTTTTCACTAGTGAGTACAAATGAACCCATTACCACGACTAAAAACCTTAACGCTTCCCATTCCTTGTATAAAACCAATCTACAAAAAAATTATATTTTTTATTACAATATCTTTTGAAATTTAAGCAATAAAAAATTAACCCACTACAGTTCCTTACTTACAGAATATGCAATTTTACCTTAGCATTTTTGCGCTAAAAAGTACACAAATATCTGAACTTAGCTGTGATACTGAGAGGGTGTTTTAATAAACTAAATAAAAAGTCGAGTGTAGCTAGCCTATGAGCGATGACTGTGAATGAAGATGAAAAAGGCACATGAGTGTATGAATGTAAAGTCTGTTCGTGGAATGAGTGGACAATCAGATCCCTATGAACCTGGAAGTTTCGGCAATACGCTACGGCAAGCACAAACACAAATATGATTTTTTTTTATTTTGTTATAAAAAATATATTAATAAATAGTTAAAAATTATGTTTCACTAAGGCATAAATTCGTTTTACTAGATGAAAGTAAGAAATCAAAAAGGCTTAACAATTGCATTTTGAAATAATTGTAATCTATTAATCTCAAATCAGAAATCTATTGGAAAAATGGCATAAGCCTGAGGCATGCAGAAGAAATTAATAGAGAACTTCCGCTGTAGCTTATGATAAAGCCGCTCAACCAGGATCGCGTGACCTTAAGGATTTTGGTGTACTTTTTGATTCTTGCTAATAGATAGCAATATGATTGTATTTAGCGGGTAATTAAATATGTTAATTAATAATTAATTATTATAATTCATATTTGGAATCTTCTCTAAAGAGATCTAGTGAAGTCTGTGTTTATACAGAATTTAGTGAGGATGAAAAATAAAAAATATACAGATCAGAATTACATTATGTATATTTCATAAATAAATAAGTAAAAATAGATATATATAGAATAAAATCTTGTCTTATGTTAAGATACACCAAAATGAGAAGAATTAATTTATAATAAGACTTTACATATTATAAAACCTTGGTTGAAGGTTGGGTTTGCACAATGTCACTACTGTACATTTTCGGGTAGCACTGCTTTTTTACGTACACAGATTTTCATAACTACAAATTTGTGATCCTCACCTATTTCACATATATCCTCCCTCCACTAAAGAGTGGAAGGAAGGGAAAAATTCCTTTTATTTTAACCAAAGTTATTCTATATTTCTAACAGTTCTTTGTTGTTTCACCCAACCTTCGTCAAAAGCCAATCATGAAATTACACTAACTAGCAATCAATATTAAATAGATATTAACTAATACATTTCACTTAATTCTAAAATCATGATTTTTATTTCTTTTATCATTTCTCTCAAAGATCTACACATTACAAGATCCACAGCTCTTTGCTACTGCAGAGATTTGGCAAGAGCGAAATTCCTTTAACTGAGTGATGAATCCTCCGCGGAATGAGCTATGCGAAGACTGCTCTCAGGCGGCTTTTAACCTATTCGTTAGCACCACACTTGTGTGTATGCAGTTAAGTAAAGTTAGGGATTTCATAGATTCTCCCTATGAATTCATCCAGGCCGGTCACGTGATTGTAAGCTGTAGGGATCACGCTCACTTTCTTTATTCCTATTCTAATGGATTATATTAAATTCATGTAAATTATTTCAATAAATAATGTTAAGGAGAAAGTGTAGTGGAATCGTTTATTGTGATTCCTGAGGTATGTAGTAGATGTCTTGAAGAGGGTGGAAGTTAGTGCTCGAAGTATTAACACGGAATTTATAAAAATAGACTGTATTTGTACAATAATTTAAACGTGAGTAATGGTAACTATTAACAAGAAATACTTAAAAATAAATAGGAGATAAATAACTAATAATTTAGAATGATTAAAATAAAATGAACTAAGATGCACAACTAAGGAAATAAGTATAAATAAAAACTGTATAGGGACGCGGAAACTGCTGCTCGTATAATAATCTTGAAGACGTACTGAAGTATACTCATATAATCCTCCCCTCTTCCAATGGGCGAAGTTTATATATTAGTGTTAGTAACACTCACACCAAGACATCTGTCTTAGTGTGCGACCTTGGTTATTTCGGTGACCAGTGATTTAGGTCAGTGGCCTTAGCAGTTGCTTGCTTTGATGTAAAGTATTGACCCTTGGTTTTGTTTGTTTGGCCGCGGCCTTGTCTTGAAGACAGCAGCCGGCTAGGCCACAGATTTTCACAGATAGTTATAAATTATTCTTTCTTTGTTATGTGTTGTGAAGGTTTGACATTGCTATGACCTTGCCATGTCATTACAAACGTAATATGAAACTCTCTTAGGCATTTGGTTGAATCCTTTACTAAACATTGTGGTTTAAGGAGACACATCTAAGTAAAGGGGCTCAGGCCGGAACACTTTTGTAGAGTCTGTGAGACAGAGAAGGGATCCATCTTATGACAGATTGCTTGGGTTGTGAGGAAATTAGTTTCAGGACTTTGGTCGGAACAAGATGTCTCTGGAACAACTTAGGCTATTTCCGTTTAAGGTTACTGTCCGATTTTTACTGCAGGGAAACTTAGGTGAGTTAGACTCTTGGTCTGGATATTTGTCTAGACCCGGTTTGTTGTTATTTTTCTTCGGGTATCTGTATGGGGCCTGTGGGACATTGGATTGCGTAGGGCTTGGTCTCTCCCCAAAAACAAATAATAATAATAACATAGAAATCTATAATGACAATATAACATAATGTACTGAGGGCGAAACAAAATTTGCAAAGAACATATACATTAACACTTAATTAATAAGAAAATAAACAAAAAAGACTAAAACTTGAAAAGGGTACGTTATTATATTTCAACAAAGTATAAACATTATGCCAGGAGTTGCGTGTATGAAATAAGATACATTTCTCTAGTTGGGCCTTTATAAATAACTCTACATTGCTATTATAATACGAACAAACAAAACACGTTATATTAATCAAAATCATATAAATCATATCCCGCCTTAGCTGGGAAATATGTGTTTCTTTGGTTTCAACATTATTTATTTTTCACTTCAACTTAAAATAATATATATTTACATAAATACAGTGACTTTGCACAAAAGACCTTCCTTCATCTGGATTGTTATTTTATGCTTAAAAAAAAAAATGCCTGGGGTGTGAAAGGGTTTTAATAAGAGAATGGATTCTTATGTTGGGATAACAAAACAATGGATTATAATAATAATAATAATAATAATATAGGGTAGTGATTAGCTCAGTTGTTAGCTTGGACTCCCACGCGGAGGTCCCGGGTTCGAGTCCTCTGCTTACCCCTTGGATTTTTTTTTTTCCTAGGAGCCTCTACAGCTCACTAGGGCGATGGACAGTGTAGAGTTTGTTGTCTGTAGCGAGAGAACACTGCCTGGAGGTCGGTTGTGCTTCGAGAATGCTCCGGGCGCCAATGACCATAGGTATTGACGCGTCTAAATTAAAGAAATAAATAATTAAATTATTATTTAGTTTTATCATTCAATAATCGCTAATATTAAAAGCGAGAATGTTTCCTACTCGGCCATGTTGAGCACCTGCCAAAGAGGAGAAAATGAATGGTCAAACAAAGTATAATATGTCTTTATAATTACTCTTATGCCATTTCTACAAAAGATTATTTGATGTCCCGGCGGGCCCCTAACATCGCTTCCAAATCACTCTGATTCCAATGCACACTACTGCACTCCGCAGTGGTGGCTGATTTGTACAACTAGCTAGCGTATCCATTGGTAAATCTATCATACCACGGTAGATAACACCGTATTTGCCACAGCTTTTGTATACGAATATACGCTTGCAAGTTAGTGAAACCAATTTTCTAGTAAAAATAACTTGGTAACTACATTCTTTATTATTAGTTAAAGTATTGTTTAAGAAATTATGGAGGATCGATCACAAAATAAAATAAAAAAATGTCATACCCATGTAATACGCAATTTTTGAACAAATAAAACTTTATATTAAAAAAAAAAAAAAAACTAGAAGACTCAAACCAAAACTAAGAATTTGTTGAAATTTCAAAACTATTCAACAGGAAATAATTTATTCATATCGTTATAATAATATTAACGGTAACTAAATCTTGAGTAATAATTATGCCAAATTTGACCAAAATTTCTTAAAAAATAAAAGCATTAAAGTAAAAGGATGTTATATCATTTATATTTTATTTGTTTTTTGTTTTTTTTTTATTAATACTGTTATATTTATTTTCATGAAGATGAATATTTTTTTTGAAAATAAATATTATATAGACGTACCTTTATGAATGCATCATGTATGGAATAAATAAATAAGTAAATTCAATCTGAAAAATTTAAATAAATCAAAACAGAAATTTTTTTATTTTTTTATTTTAAAAAGACACACGGGTGGTGGTGATATTTGAATATTTATATAATATTTTCAATAATATCCGTATAAATATAATAAAAGTTTTATACGTTATATTTGCAGCAACACAAATAATATACTGTGTAGAAAGAGAGCATGAAATGTTGGCAGTGACGTTCGGAATGTTGCCGGCTCATAATTCATGATGTAACCCCTCGACAGTAAATTGAAACAAAAGTGTTTTGTTGGAAGAGATAAATTTACATTCTAAGCCTATTTTCTCTCACTTCAACACACTTATTTCTGTTTGTGTACAAAGTTAAGAGATATATAAGTGAGCAATAACTTGTATTTGTTTATAAATATATTTCTTTAAACAAATTTCATCAAGTAAGAGAAAGTTTCTGCTGTAGAGTTTGTCTATTAAATGCGATGATGTCAAAATTTTGAATGTTACTGTCCATGGGAAAACCATGTCTTGAGGTTTTCTGCGTCAAGTAAAGTGGATTTTTATAGACACTGGTCTTGGTGTGTGACAACAGCATAGCTCAAAAACGAAATATCGCAGGACACTAAACTTGATATCCTGTTTGGTGTGTTACCAGGAAATCCGAAGTAAATTATTAGTAAAAATCTTTCAACCAAACCATGGTTCTGAGCGACTTTTCAGTATTTTACGATTTTCTTAAAAAAATAAATAAATAAATCGGAACATACGATTTTCTTTAAATTTTGTATACATATTATATCTAGAATATTTTAAAATAAGTAGATTTTAGAAGAAGATTATGGTACGCGAATGACATTAAACCTAAATAGTGGACACCCTTATAACGCGAAGGATAAGTTATGTTATAGGAAATCTGATTTTGCCTTATGCAAATCGCTGAAAAAACACTTTCATAAAGATACCCTGAAGATAGGCGCGTTCGTCTGTAACTAATTGTAATGAACTGCTGGCAGCATATTTTGCAATCCGTGCAACTGTTTCCGTCATTCACCACGTCAAATGAAGCGTAATGCATCTATCTTCCTACCACAAGCTATTCAAATTTACTAACCCTAACCCTATGGCGCAACAGACCATGAAAGGTCAAGGCTTGCCAGACGGCGATTTGCATAGGGGGGCGTGGGGTTAGCACGCCGCAGTTCCCATGCTTTGTCTACCTAGGGCGCTACTAACTGTAGCTTCCCACTTTTTATCACCATGCTGGGTCAATACCGACTTTGCCCTCATGAGAATCGAACCCTGAATTCATGCACGAAAGGCGAGTGCGTTAGCCACTAGACCAACGCGTGAAAACTTCAAATCAAGATTGTCTACCTCAACCTTATGGAGATCTGGAAAAATAAGTACAGGAAGTTTACAACCTTGCATGTAACAGGGCTGGCTAGAATTGATTTCTGGTAAATGAAACCAACTGGATATACTTTGAGAAATATGTTGGGTTAAGTAATAGAAACACTCTTATGAAATAAAAATTTTAATAGCATAGAATTTTTTATAGCCAAGTATTAAGGGTGGTTGGAATGTTGCCAGTACGGCTGACTGAAACATACATTAAACGAAACTTATTTGCCATTACTGATATTACACATATGCTACATTCCTAGTCCTGCTATAAATACTGAAAATAAAAAAAGTTCAATGAAAGATTACAAAACTTATATTCTATAAACCATTGTCTAGTTAAGTGCACTTTGTATCTTATTAGTCACCGTTGAAATGCTAATCATTATGATATGTTCACTCATTTCAATAACAGAAAATGGGGTGACAAAGAAAACCGTGTTGCTATAATTAGCTCTTCACACGGCGCAAATCAGCGTCTGATATTTTTCAAATATTTCAACCTTAGGTTATTAGCTGTTGGTTTGTTTGTGGTACCATCATCAGCAAGATCCTCTCTCTCAGCGATCGTTTCTGTTCCGGGTGCCTTTGTAGTTCATATAGAAATCGCGAATAAAGCTGTACAGCCCGGATCAGAAGAAACCATCTTAGAAAACAAAAAAAAAAATCATATCTCGCGAGATGGACTTCTCAGAAAGATCTATATTGAGACTAATTAAAAGTGACTTGAGTATGGGAGCTTAACGGAAAATCACAGGTCAGACATTTATACCTGCTTTAAATAAAAATTCGACAGATTAGATATAAAGTTATGTTGGAGCGTTGTTATGTAGCACGCGGTTTTCACAGACGAATTTTGTTTTCTGAAGGAAAAAATTGTCAATATAGAGGAGAAATTTAACCACCAAAATAAAAGCGTATATGCTCACAGCTCTAAAGAAATACAGAAAGTGATTAAATAGAGAATATTAAAATAGAAAGTTGAAACAAGGCGTCAACGGAGTTCTATTAAAGTTTGATGGAGACTGCGCCAAGAATTATCAAGAGGATATTTTAGATCTTTTTTTTCAAAACTCATTTGATATTTTGGTAAAATTCAGCATCTGCCCACAAGGTGACGTTGGTTCACTCTGGTGTGGTTAAGGCTGAATGTTCCTGAGTTTAGTAGTACTGCAGATTGACTCACTGGAAGCTCAGAACTCAAATCTTTGGACTACATTCTATGTTCACAAGTCTATGAAAGAAAGGCTTGTCACAGAGACATTACAGAATGAACAAGGTACAAGAGTCTTTAGTGCCAGCAGCTCTCAATTTTCCACACGAAATCTACGTAATTCGAGCGCAGAGTAGTCATGGTTAATTAACGTGCAATATGACTAGAGGTGACCATTTCGAATATTTTTTTTGTTTAATTGTTCTTGAGGATGATGTTACTGTTTGTTCTCCAAATAAAAGTTTTGTTTCATTTCAAATTGGTGAGTCTTACGTTATACTTTTAATTATCACAGTATTTATGAAAATTTTCTAAGAAATTTATATAGCATAACTGACATAAAGTTAATGAGAATTACTAAAAACAATATTGTTTAGAAGATGTCAAACAATAAAGTATATATAATGTCTAAAGGGCATTTATTTGTCTGTCTGCAATTTAATACCTTATTAAAGTAAATGGAAAATTAATATTTTAACAAAGTTAACTGTAGCCAGTATATAATTTAGAAATGTATTATACATTGATAAACCAAACACTAAAAGGTTAAAAGATAAAAGGAATTTTTGGTAAAACCTTTACAATTCTCCATGCTTAGTAAATGATGTGTGCAGGAATTTACTGTTTCCCAACGAAAGGTTTTTACTTACGGACCATTTCCCCTTTTACCAACCAACCTGCCCCTCACACCAATCATTCCCTTTGATTCTAACAGTAGCATTTTTCTCTCTCTTTTTTTTTTTTTTTTTCTTGCGGCATCAGTCAGAACTACTAATAATTTTAATCTTCAGTTCAACCAAAACACTTCAACCAAAAAATAAGAAAAACTTATAGTTATTTAATATTAATATAAATAATGTAATTAAATATTGGCGCTTTCTCTATAAAGAAAATCAGGGGTTTGAAACACACATACAACTTTCTCTTAACTGCAATTTACTTAGTCATTATTATACAAATTTCTTTCAATCTTTGATTTTTTTTACTAAATTGTACTGGATTCAATGTGACACATTCCTACGAAAATTGGTCTAACTAAAACGGACACATAAACGAAAGCACTTCTAGAAGGCCCTCAAAAATTTATTGGTTACTATATCTAGTATCCTAAAGTATATCTAGCATGAAAGAACTTTGGTGTCCTTATCGAGGAAAAAAAGAAAACTGAAAATCCGTTTTGTAAAGTCACAATTCCGGTTAACCAATTTTCATAAAACTTGGAATTATTTAATTTCTATTATAAGTACTATTATTTACTACATAACTACTACTAATTACTTTTATTATTTATACTACATAACTACTACTAATTACTTTTATAACTATATTATTTACTTTTATTATTTATACTACATAACTACTACTAATTACTTTTATAACTATATTATTTACTTTTATTATTTATACTACATAACTACTACTAATTACTATTATAACTATATTATTTACTTTTATTATTTATGCTACATAACTACTACTAATTACTTTTATAACTATATTATTTACTTTTATTATTTATACTACATAACTACTAACATAATTTACTATTAGAACGATCTTGTTTACTTTTATTATTTTATGCTACATACTACTACTACTTACTTTTAGAACGCTATATTATTCACTTGTATTATTTATACTACAATAACTAACGACTAATTACTTTTTAAACTTATATATTTATACTTTTTATTATGTTACTCCATAACTCTACTACTACTACTTACTTTTATACCTATAGTATGTATTACTTTTATTATTTATACTACATAACTACTACTAATTACTTTTATAACTATATTATTTACTTTTATTATTTATACTACATAACTACTACTAATTACTTTTATAACTATATTATTTACTTTTATTATTTATACTACATAACTACTACTAATTACTATTATAACTATATTATTTACTTTTATTATTTATACTACATAACTACTACTAATTACTTTTATAACTATATTATTTACTTTTATTATTTATACTACATAACTACTACTAATTACTTTTATAACTATATTATTTACTTTTATTATTTATACTACATAACTACTACTAATTACTTTTATAACTATATTATTTACTTTTATTATTTATACTACATAACTACTACTAATTACTATTATAACTATATTATTTACTTTTATTATTTATGCTACATAACTACTACTAATTACTTTTATAACTATATTATTTACTTTTATTATTTATACTACATAACTACTACTAATTACTTTTATAACTATATTATTTACTTTTATTATTTATACTACATAACTACTACTAATTACTATTATAACTATATTATTTACTTTTATTATTTATGCTAAATAACTACTACTAATTACTATTATAACTACTATTGATTAATAATAATTGCAGAATAATATTTATAGCTAATGTAATGGTCGCAAGATATGATAATGAAATGAATGAACACACGAACATGCGATCGAAGCGTGACCGAGCGAAGAGCGAATGAATGATGATGGTTGGTTGGCAGCGTGATGAATATAGAATGATGTAGCGTTAATGTTGCGAGTTGCTTGAAGAGTGATGTGCCAGTTTAGAACTCTTGCCTGTTATGATAGTGCTGAGCTAGTAGTGAGGCTAGCGAGGTGAACCTTTTATGGTTGAGGTTGGTGCAGCGACTGATGATTTATTTATTTTATAATTTAAGCCGCTTCAACAACTTAGGTCATTGGCGCCGAGAGCCTTCACATTACACAATCAGCTTCCGGACAGCGTTCTCTCGTAAAAGACAACACTGTCCATCACCGGACAGTGAGCTGTAGAGGCTTCTAGGAAGAGAAAATCTAAGGGCAGCATTGCTGGACTTGAACCCAGGATCTCCATGTTGCTAGTCTAGTGCGTTACCACTGGGCACAAATCCCGTCCCTAGACTGATGTTTATTCTTTAAAGTAAATTTGGTGTCTCACTGTAAGCCTCTCAGATGGTCAGCTTAATTTACTTTCTCTTATCGCTACAGACAGCTTCTAGGTGAGAGATTAGCTGCCTTGGTTAAAGCAAATTCGCAATTGGCGTAACAGTGGATGTAATGAGTAGTTGCGAAACTTTGGGTAGTTTGGTGAGGCGCCTTGATGAGGTTACTAATATTACTTCGGAATCCAGCTTTTCTGTGACGGATTAACTAGCTATTAGTTTCATTACACTAACTTCTACCTTTCAGTCTGTACAACAATCTTGCTGAAACCACTGAACTTAATTTGATAGTAATTATTAAAGGCTATATAAATTACTTATCTAAGCAATCTTCTGGCATGAATTCATTTTTCAGCAAAGTAATTTGATACATCGTCCACAGAAAAACTACATGTTTTTGGAACGATTCTGGCATTTGGTTGATGATTATGAGAAGATGGGGAAATAATGAGTCAACTTCTGCCAAACTGCGTTTCAATTGAATCATACTTTAAAATGGTGTTTCATATTGACTCGTTATTTATAATGGGTGTTTTCATTTCTACCATATTTGCATTGACTAAATTCTTCAATCACATATCATTAAGTTATATCTGTATTATATAATTACTACATAACCGTATAAACTACATTTTTCTGCAAACTAAATGGCCAGTTGGTATTAGTAATTTAACTGGCTGGATTGAAGTGGAGATAACGCAGAGATAAGTAACTGGAATTTGTGGATAAAAACGAATGAAGAACTAAAATTAATTTGTATCGATAGAGAACTCAAAGGCTGCCAGTTGACGATTCTATGGAATAATCACACAATCCAACACTTTTCCAAAAGTCATTTAGTATTCATAATCAATCATTTAGTCTTCCATGATGTTTTAAATTTTTTATTTATTTTTTATTTATTTAATTTAGACATTCACAGCTATACAGCAAGGATAATAAGTGAATATGTTATAAGAATGGTTACAGAGGATGAAAAACATGTTAGGAGATGCCACCCAATGGACGTACTCTTTATAGTGTTTTAATAATCGGTGTTAAGTAGAAGAAAGGTGATCGCAGGGTCAGCGGCGTTTGTTTTCTAGGAAAGCATTACACGTATCTATATTGAAAGTTAAAACTGTGTTGTGTTAAGAGAAATGACTGTGGATTGCATAGAAGCTGAGGAAATACGTGATAATGATTGATGAGATATACTGTTGCGGATAAGAATGGCTGAACCTCCATGGAACCGGATGGTCAGTTCTGTATGGTGTGTAGTCGAGGAAGGTGCAAAAATGATCATTGGGTGAAATATGGTTCTGTAATGAAGGTCTATGCGATTGCCATATGGTAATATGTCTAATTCGTTGAGTTCAAGACATAAGCATTCCAGAGGAAGATATTCAGGGATTGATTTCTAGGAGACATTTAGGGTGCGTAATGGAAAAGGAACTCGGTAAGGACCATAGTTACGAGAGACAGGAGAGAATTTATTCGATCTTTGAGTTCGGATAGAAAATTATTGAGGAACATGGGTATATCTAGGGAAGATGATTGAAGTTGTGGAGTCGACAAGGAATTACTTTCCATTGCTGGAGCCCCTCTTATGAACTGAGCTGGGTGCTTGTATAGCTGTAAATGGTGGTGCTGGTTGGAAAATTGTTGCTGCTGGAGTCTGAGACATGCTTGTTCTGATAGCGGAGATTAACTGGTGGAGGTCTTCGTTGGCGTTGTAATTCCTTTAAAACGAAACAACCCCGATAGTTGGTAGGATGTGTGTGTGTGTGTGTTCCTTGGCATAAACGACATTGGTCTGTTTTTTCAGTTAATTAACTTATTTACAGCATACCTCATACAAAAGTACTTTGCAATAATTTGATTTATGACACATATTATTTTACATTGGTCTTTTAGATGTAATGTTTACTGTGAGTGTTTGGGAGGGGTCAACAAATCTCAAATCCGGGAAATCACAGAAAGTACAAACTTGATATTTAGTTGAAATGCAAACACAGGACCCCGACAGTAAGGTTTTCATCATTATTGGCTAACCGGAAGTAACACATTAGTGAAATTGTCAGATTTTTAGCGATTTCGGCGAAAAGAGTTTCTACGATTTTCTTTAAATTTTGAATATTTACTACATACATGTAGATCTATTACTTTAATTTGAAGCGCTTTTTCCAGGAAGAATTCATTTAAAAAGAGTGGCGGACGGGAGGGGTTATGTTTTCTCCAAAGCATTTTTTTATATGTAGCTATTACAATTCCTGAATAGTTCACACGTTTATTATTAGCTGTTATTTCATAATCTAAAATAATCATCTCAATTTGCTGCTTTACACGGCAATAAATTAATGTTTATGAGTTGTTATAAACATTTACTTTCTAATTAAGATCCATTAGTTAAGCTATAAGAGATTATCGTAGTATCAAATTTACTAATTAATTAGCTGGCCAATTAAACGTCAATTGACCCACTAAGCGGAAATGATTGATAGCAAAATATAAGGGTGTAATCACCGTGAAAATTAAGCGAACAAGTTTAAAATCAATTAGATAATCTTCTATTTATATCTCTTTAAAAAGATAATTTTGGTAAATTTACAAATTTATTTAATTAATCCATTAGTACATTAATTTGATTTTATAATTTTGTGGAAATTGTAATAATACTGTTATTTTATTTTATTTTTAACAAAAAAAAATATCTTGTTTCCTCATTCTGCTGTGAACAAATGAATTGATCAATAAGATTAAAATGAGGAATGTACTAAACTATCCACAAATTGTTTGAGGAAAACTGTTGATCCTAAATTTCCATTCTTGTGAGACGACTATATTTGAAGTATTTAAAGAATAGCAGAATTGGATTCGTTGGAGAGGGACCATAATTTTAAAATTCTAGATTAAATCGAAGTTAATTATATAGGAAATACCAAATTAATTTGTACCCCATCAAAAACACAATAAAATTTTCAAGAATTATATTCACAATTACTAAACCGCTGAAATAAAATAGTTAATCTTAAAGGATTCTGAAGAAAGCCTCTATTGGCTATTCTATATTAGCTACGGTGACCTGTTATGTTTATTAAAAAATAAATGCAGCATGCCCCATAAGGTGCAAAATGCTCAGTTCGATTCTAGCTTCATTACTGATGAAGTAATCGTGTGAATGAGACACTGAACAAGCAAGTTAAAATGACAGTCGTCTAAAATAAAAAATAATATATCTTGAATATTGGTAATTAATATGAAGACCGAAAAAATTACTGCCAAGGAGAAAAAGTTAATTACATTATGCAGTTGTAAATGTATTAGTCTCTCTTCACTTCTTGCATAAATATATCATAGCAGCGCAGTTAGTGCACACGCTTTTCCTTTATAAGTGAAGAGTGGGGGTGCTGTTGCATTTTAAGGTTCAGTATACATTGTGAGAAAGTGCAATCTTGACCTTGGACCTCCAACATATCAAACATTCAGAAATACCTGCTCGTCCATTCAATTATTGTGCCTTTTTGAGAAGAATTTTTCATTGAATTTAATAATTTTTCACAACTTAGCAGACGGATCCCTCGCTGAATCGGGACTGTAAGTTTGATTGTTCTTATCATCTTGATAATCATTTAGCCATCAAGTAACACTAACATTAACTTAGAAACTGAATATGCCAGTATTTTTAAAATTTCTGCAACGGTTTTAAGACTTCCAAGATTTGTTTAAAAGAAGTAATACTTATTTACAAAATATAGATAGATTTTTTCTTTTTTCTTTTTCCCTTAGTGGCTCTCAGCATGGAGTACAGATTCAACCTTTTTCGGTATGGAGTACACCCTCAACCCGTCTCGGCATGGAATACAGCCTTAACACAACTCATACGTAGCTCTCGTTCATAGGTCAATATTTGAATATCTGCTATACTTATCCTCTTACATGCCCGAATCTATCTACATACTCTTACTCTTAGACGGCCTATGCGCTTGCGACGTTTGGCAGATTCGTTGCATTTCGTGGCATCAAATTGGGCATCGTCTGAATTTCTGGTTTGTAAAATATAAGGAAATATTAAGTAACTACCTTCATCAAATGATATCTTATTCCTTATAATGGTTGCGTTCGCAGAGCTGGAAAGCATCAGAGATATTTTCCGTAATCATCCTGCTTGTATTCATGGTAATCGACCGGTTTACGTGCGTTCGACTATCATCAAAACAGTTCATTAATACAGACCTTGCACAGAGCAAATTTGAGAGTGTATAAAATAAATTTGCTCTGTTCCAAGTCCCTAATATCACACTGTTTTGACAAAACATTCTGATGATGGGCGAAAGCAGGCTATCATGGAAAATATCTCTGATGAAATCTTATTCTACTAAGTAAAAATTTCCAATGTGTTAAAATTATTGAGCAAAGGTTAAATGTAGTTCTTTTACTATTATAATTCTTATAAAATTGTTAAAGTTGAAATCTCTAGACAAATATACTATTATCATAAAAAAGAAAATATGAACATAATGTACATTTCGAGCTAATGTATGTTATCCACGCCTGTGAACATTAGTTCTTTACCTTTTCTACAATATAGTGACGTCATGCATAAATCTTCAAGAAACTCTAGGGAATATGCAATGTATGTATATAATATAAGGAAGGATATGATAATGAAATATGCTAACCAGCTTGAAAATGTATCACCAAATTTTATCTTTTATTAAAAATTGTTCTTCTTTTTAATAATTTGAATTATTTTTAAATTAAAAAAAAAAAAAATGCTGCTATGAAGATTCATATGACCTTCACTTACAGTAATTATAACAATTTTAATTGACAATGTTTCAGAGAAAAATGATATTTATGTGTGTATATAGTATACGAAGTCGCACTTCCGGTTCATGGATTTTTATCCAAACCTTATTGGCACATGCGGTGATAGTACTTAAACGGTATATCAAATTGGATTATTTGATTTTAAGATAATTTAATCAGTCCATTAGCTAAAAAAACATTTTTGTCGTACTCAGGGGACCTTAAAACCTGTATTTCCGGTGAAAACAGGAAATTGCACTCTCTCACTAGTAGCAGAAAATAACAAATAAAAGATTCGAATTAGCTACCCCTACTTAGTTTTCCTGTAAATATTTGTTTTAAGCAAATAAATGATGGAACAATTTAGAAAACAAAACTAGTAAATATAGTGAATAATTTTCTATTATAATTCTTGACTATTTCATAATTTATAGTAAAGATTAGAACGTTTAAATATACATATGTATATTTAGGTCTGACAGATTAAATACCTATTTTAAAAAAACTATTCAATATGAAGAATACGACATTGCCACTGTACTTACCATTGCACGAAATAAATGAATCCACTAATGCTAAATGAGCAGAGCTGATACAGATAAAACTTAATGATATGTCATTCGAGAATTTAATCAATGCAAATATGGTAGAAATGAAAACACCCATTATAAAGAACGATTCAATATGAAACACCCATTTTAAAGAATGATTCAATTGAAACGCAGTTTGGCAGACGTTGACTCATTACTTCCCCATCTTCTCATAATCATCAACCAAATGCCAGAATCGTTCCAAAAACATGTAGTTTTTCTATGGACGCTGTATCAAACTACTTTTCTGAAAAATGAATTCATGCCAGAAGATTGCCTTAGATAAGTAATATATATAGTATATAATAATTACTATTGTAGTGGAAGACAGCAATGAAAATAGTTTTGTAATAAAATGTTTTGAAAATAGTCTATTTACACTCTTTTTGAAGGTAAATTTACTATTTAATATATTTTACAAAACTATTTTCATTGCTTTCTTCCACTTCCACTACAACTTCACTGCTATCAAATTATGTTCAGTGGTTTTAACAAGATTGTTGTACAGGCTGAAAGGTTAGTGTAATGAAACTAATAGCTAGTTAATCCGTCACAGAAAAGCTGGATTCAGTAATAACATTAGTAACCGCATCAAGGCGCCTCATCAAACTACCCAACTTTTCGCAACTACGCATTACATCCACTGTTAAGCCCATTGCAAATTTGCTTTAACCAAGGCAGCTAATCTCTCACCTAGAAGCTGTCTGTGTAGCGATAAGAGAAAGTAAATTAAGCTGACCATCTGAAAAGCTTACAGTGAGACACCAAATTCACTTTAAAGAATAAACATCAATCTAGGACGGGATGTGCCCAGTGGTAGCGCACTGGACTAGCAATATGGAGATCCCCGGTTCAAGTCCAGCAGTCCTGCCCTTAGATTTTATCTTCCTAGGAGCCTCTACAGCTCACAGACCGGTGATGGACAATGTTGTCTTTTACAAGAGAACACTGAAGCGACTTAAATATAAAATAAATAAATCATCAGTCGCTGCACTAACCTCAACCATAAAAGGTTCACCTCGCTAGACTCACTACTACTCAGCACTATCATAACAGGCAAGAGTTCTAAACTGGCACATCACTCTTCAAGCAACTCGCAACATTAACGCTACACGATTCTACATTCATCACGGTGCCAACCAACCATCATCATTCGTTCGCTCTTCGCTCGGTCATGCTTCGATTGCGTGTTCGCATGTTCATTTATTTCATTTCATATCTTGCGACCAATCACATTAGCTACAAAAATTATTCTGCAAAATTATTATTCAATATAAACTACGAGAAATTTTGAATAAATGTAACATGTTTTTGTAATATCAGATGTAAAACACGATCACAAATTTATTAACTGTCTCAGTGAACAATACTAAAATATAAATTTTGAAGGAAAGAATAATTAATCGAATGACATCGATGTTATGAACACTTGGTGGATATATTAAACTTTGCTGTTTTTTTCGCCTTTTTTTTTTTAAAAAAAAAAAGGCGAAAAAACAACAACAAATCGTTGAAACAGAACACTCAAATTATTTGATTGGATTCACTTGATCAGTTAATCTTGCCACTTGGAAACACAACAGCCACTATAATCCCGATTGCTAAATTACACTTTATGGGAGGACCATTGAGAAGCTGCACAGACTAAACCCACCGTCCAAACTGCCCAATCACTGTCACAGTGTAACAACAATTGAAACACATCTTACTTCTGCTATTTCTATTTCAATTTTCCAAATCATTTATTTCATTGCCTTTTTCCTGCATTAATTTATATTGAAATATATAAGAAACATCACATTATAATTTGGTACTTAATGTTAGCATTAGAAAGCGCATTGACTTTTCATTGATAAAGAAAGATCTTTGAACTACTGGGCAATTAAATTAAAAAACAGAAAACCATTGAAATATATAAGTGCACCATGCCATTTCAAACGGTCTATTCTCTGCTCTCTCTTTTTCTATGATATATATATTGTAATTAACTATTCATTATGGCATTCTCTTATTGCTGGTAAGAGGAAGTATCGAACTTTTACGATATCGAATTTTCACCGGAAATACACGTTTAGATCTCCTAAGTACCGCAGATCTCCTAGAACCGAAAAAGTAGTTTTTAAAAAATGATCTGTGTATGTGTAAAAGAGAGAAAGAGAGAGAAAATATGTGGGAAAGGGAGGGAGTGAGTGTATGTACGTTTTCCTCTGACGAAAGTAACCCTAACGTCAGGATATTTATTTCATACATGCTCTATAAAATATATAAAATGAATATCGAAGCTTCAATTTAATTATTTACAATAATGATTTGTATAACACAAATTTAGCGCTAGATTTTGGTGGAAAACAAAGAACTATAGAACAAAGTATTAAACAAACAATTAAATACATTTTGGTAAAAAAAAAAAATCTGGTGTGAAACATTCACACAACTTTCTCTTACCCAGTTCTCAAAATGATAATGTGACAAATTTTATAGTTTGTGTACCAAATTTAATGAAATTCGTCGAAAACTGAAAAAACTGTTCAGTAAAAGCGCACTTCCGGTTTACTAATTTTCTTGAAACTCGGAATTTCAGCATCTATTTATTTCTAACTAATTATGTTTGGATGATAGAATTGTATAATCAACTAGGATAGCACTTTAGATGAAAATCTAACCCCACCCCTCCCCTAAAAGTGCCTTAAAAGAATTTTCCCAGAGAAATGTTTTAGAATAAAAGTTTAGATCTTTGCATGTTTAGTTTATACGAAGTTTCAAAAAAATCGTCGGGCCATTTTTGGGAAAATGCGGAAAAAGTGAATAAATCATTATTAAAGTGGTTAAAGCGCACGCTACGATGGGGCGTAACGCTTCGGTTATCCGATTTTTCAAACTCGGAATTTTTCAACAAATATTTAATTCTAATTAACATTATTTAAATGACAGAATGTGGGTAAAAAACTGAAATAGCACCTGATGAAACAGAACCAACCCTCCCCCCAAAAAGTGCCCTTTAGATTTTTCCGGCGAAATGTTTCAAATAAAAGTTGTAGCTCTTTGTATGTGTGGTGATATTTCAAGTTTAAAGAAAATCGTCGGAGCCATTTTTGAGAAAATCGCAAAAAAGTAAAAAATACAACTAGTAAAGTGGTACTTCCGGTTGAGGAATTTTGACAGATAACGTAGTGTCAGATCCCATGGTGATACCTAAACGGAATATCAAGTTTCAACTTTCTACGGTTTTTCGTTTTTGAGCTATGCTGTTCAAATCATACATACACACACAGAGACAGGACAGACAGAAACACACACACACCCACACAATAACACACACACCCATTTGCTAAAAAACCACTTTTTTGGACTCAGGGGACCTCAAAACGGATATTTCCGGTGAAAACTCGATATAGAAAATTGACACGATACAATACTTCCTCTTACTAGGAGTAAGAGAAAGTAAAAAAAAGTATGTAACTAATAATAATAACACTAATAAAGGAAGGGAATAACTAAGTGGTTAGCATACTGGACTCCCACGCGGAGGAACCGGGCACATGTTTTCTTCCTAGGAGCCTCTACAGCTCACTGTCCGGTGATGGACAGTGTTTTCTGTAACGAGAGAACACTGTCCGAAAGCCGGCAATGCACTGAGAAGGCTCCGGGCGCCAATGACCACAGACAGATGTTGACGCACTTTAAATTATGAAAAAAAAAAAACTCTAATAAAATTGGCAGAAACAAGAGAATACTGTCCGCAGGCCGGCAGTGTAATGAAAAGAATCAGTGGCACCAATGACGATAGATGTTGACGCGCAATTATTTAGAAAAAAAACAACTAATTAATATAGTTACTATAATAATGCTTTTGTGTTTCTATGTATTTGGTTTCACTAAAACACTAAAACAATAAGCAATTTGGCTTTAGGAAAGGCACCTCTACTATAGATTGCATTCTTGAATTACTCTCAAACCATGTTTACCCGGCATTTGAATATAAACGGAGTGTTGTTGCCAAGTTTCTTGATTTTTCAAAGGCGTTTGACACTATCTCTCATGATTTGCTCATTGCTAAATTATCAGTATATGGCATACGAGGAGTTGCGTTGCAATTTTTCAAATCTTACCTTACTGGTAGGTGTCAGGTTGTTGACGTTAATGGCCATAAGTCCAAGACAATGAGTATAGCAAGTGGAGTTCCGCAGGGTTCGATTTTAGGACCTATCCTTTTCGTCCTTTATGTCAATGATTTACCTTGCATCAAAAACGTAGAGGTATTACAATACGCAGATGACACAGCATTGGTCACTACTGGTGAGAACCCCATGGAATGCAATAAACATGCTGAATTAGCGATAAACCGGTTGGCTAAATACAGTGCGGAAAATCATTTAATAATGAACGCGTCAAAAACACAGGAATTAATCTTCTCACTAAAAGAAGAAAAGGTACGCACGGTGCACTATCTAGGTATAATAGGACAATATCTAGGATACAAGTTGTCGCGAACTATTTCCTCGATTAGGCTTTCTGACACTACCCTGCTGCTATATCCTTAAATGTGCCGTATTTGTACTAGAACATCCAAATAAGTTCCGGCGTAGAGGGGAACTACATAACATTACGACAAGGCAAAACAACTTATTGGAGGTGCGTGCACATCGGACTTCAAAAGTTGGAAAAAGCCCACTATATATGGCCGCTAAAATCTATAATTGTTTGCCCGAGTCTTTGCTTCAGGTGAGCCTATCAAAAAATAAATTTAAAAAGAAACTTAAAAAATATTTACTAAATAAAAATTATTACTCCATAAACGAGTACCTCGTAATTGATTGAAACTTTTTTGTTTTTTGACACTGTTCTGTACCTTTGGTGCTGTACGAATAAAGTATCTATCTATCTATCTATCTATCTACCTAAATCAGTTTCAGGCCACTTGAATCTCTGCAAGACATAGATAGTCTCTATTAGTGAAAATAAAATAGCGCCTCGCTTGGAGTGTTTGTTTATCGCTTTGGCAGGACTTGTGGGCAATCAAATGGAATCTGTGGAGATTCTCAATAACTTACATGTAATAAATGTAAATGAAGCTTTCTTTTGTAAATCCTTATTACAAAATATATTATTTATATAGTACACAATTTCTGAGCTGAAGCTTGCAGACTAACCCATTCCACTAGGCTGTCGGAAAAGCGAGGAAAATTAAGTTACCTAGCGCGCCTAACAAACCTTTTCGCCTTCCAACAAATAAGGTCGATAATTTCTGGCGCCCAGCGGCGGGGGGCCCTTTGTGAGTTAAATTTTAATAAAGCTGATCCAAGCTTAAAAAAAAGGAACAGGAAAAAATGTTGAGTAAATATATAAATATAATATGCATACATATGAAATTTATCGGTTATTTAATATTTAAACTTTTGATTATATTAATTACACTAATATTTTTGGAAATCTTTTGTTGAATTAAAAAGGGGAAAAAAATCACACTTTTTATTGGAATGAACATATTAATTGTCAGTTAAATACAAGTGTGTTCAGAGTACGAACTCTGTGTGGACTTTAAAAGGTCAAGAGAAATTTTGTACTTTTAGTTTATAAGTTTTATTGTTATTTTTACAAAATATATGCTTATCTTAAGATTTAATCACTGCTATTTTATTAGATAATTGTGGAAATGAATCGATGGAAGAAAACTTCAAATTAATTGAATGTCTATTGTTGTTAAATGGTTGTTTTTGCATGAATTATTTTCTTTAAACTTTATTTTAACAATATAAAGCACCAGTTAATTAATAGAGCTATATTAAAAGATTGCATCCCTGCCAGACACAGACATCCCACAGCCTTTTTGAAAAGGTGATCATATCACTAATGTTTTATGACATTAACGTACTGATATAAATTTCACATTATGCTATTAAACATTAATGTTCAACAGCGTACACTCTTTTTTTTTTTTTGGCACTCCGTTAGTGGTCACATCTGAAGTCTACAATTTTAGAACCTTTCAGACGTAACCATTTTTGGATTGATATTGCAGCGCAGCTGTGCGTTTCTAACATATATGTCTGCCTTAATTAGTAATTCACAAGCACAATAATCTCTTTAAATTAGTTTAATTTAAGAAAAAAAAAAACAACGTAGACAGATAAAAATAGAATATAACATTTTTTGGAAAAAATAAATTACTGAGGGGAATAATATTTATATATTTGACAAGTGATTAAAATACCACAGACGGCGGCACTTTCAGCCAGGTTTGTCTACAGCAGCGCATGTGATTGTGTTAACTGGGCGAAAATTGTAATAAGACTTTACTTTCCTTTTAAATAGTATATTTTTTTCTACAACAGCTAAAACTAGTTAAATAAGTTATAAAAAGGGTTAAACGTCAATGATAATTACGAAAAGAACGTTGACTGTTGAAAAGAGGAATGTTATCTTCAGAAAAATCAGCTGGTGTACCGTGTTATGTGAATACATGCTTGATTTTTGTGCTGTAAACTAAAACGTTTTTCAGTGGTCAAAGTGAATAATTAACTTTTTAAATATTAACATTTATTAATCCTTGTTTCTGTTTTGTTAATGGACATCTATAATGGTATGAAAGACATTGTAAATATTGTAAATAGTCGTAAATAGTTTATATTTTTTTGTAGGTTAGTTAAGCGTTGTTTTAATTTTAATTCAAAATTAATATTATTTGGCGTCTGTTTCAAATATTTGCCACATGGAGCGCTCTGAGCAACCAAATATAACTGGCACTGAAACACATGATCCGAAAAATGTTTTTTCTGTTAATAATATTCAAAATAGCACCACAAAATTAACCAATAAAACTACTAAAAGACATAGTAATCTAATTAATAGTGAGACACAAAAAAAAAGAATAAAACTAAAACATCAAAACATAATAGTACAACTATGGAACAGAAAAGTCAGATTTTGACACGTACCCAATCTCTTCAGTCTCTTAGTGATTCCTCTATTGATACGAGTCACTTGGCAGCGAGGCCATCTCAAATGAAATCCGGGCCATCTGCAGTACCCAACTTCTGCACCCCAAACCCATTCGCTCCACTAAGCGTTATGGATGATGACCATTCAGCAGAAATCACGCCAGAAAAGGAGAAAAAATCCCCGAAACCTCCTCCTATATTTATCAATAATGTAAACGACTACATGCAGCTTTGTAGAGTCCTTACCCAATTGCTAGGGCCCTCGTCATATGACTGCAAATCACGCGCCGACAATTTAATGCTGTCCACTAAGACAACAGATGGCTACAGAGCAGCAATTAAATATCTAATGGAAAACGGAGCTCAGTATCACACTTATCAACTAAAAACTGAAAAGGCGTTCAGAGTGGTACTGAGAAACCTCCACCATACAATACCCACGACAGCGATTAAGGAAGAACTAGAAGAAATGGGCCATAGGGTAAAATGTTACTAATGTAAAAAAACATCCAGTAACAAAAGTGCCACTTCCGCTATTTTTTATCGATCTTGAACCTCAAGAAAACAATAAGGACATATTCAGTATTAAATCCGTCGTGTATACACGAGTAAAAGTAGAGGAACCCTACAAAACAGTGGAGATCATCCAGTGCAAGAGATGTCAGCAGTATGGCCACACTAAGGCATACTGCAACCACACTCCTAGATGCGTCAAGTGCGCGGGATATCACCCATCCTCTGACTGCACAAAGTCTCGAGACATCCCTGCAACTTGTGCGTTATGCCAGGGCAGTCATCCTGCTAACTATAGAGGATGTGTAACCCACAAAGAGTTGCAACGATTGAGAAGGAGAACCACCGCCCAAAATGGCCGTCAACCACAACCTACTTCAACTCAGGAAGCACCACCGCCTACAGCTGTACACTTCCCTCCGCTGCCACAGAAGGAACCACTTCCTCAACAGCAATCCTTTCAACCTTCTACCAGTTGCTGGTCTTCCCCCGTTGGAGTCTCGGGGTCATCAACTAACCATCCAACAAACTCTCCAGACATGACTAACGTACTGACAGCCTTCATCTCAGAATTTAAATCCCTCATTAACCCACTCATCACTCTTCTCACCACTCTAGTAACTGAACTCATTCCTAAACTTTCAAAATGAAGACACATTTTAATATTTCATCGCATTCACTTGCAGTCCTCCTCTGGAACGCAAACGGGCTGAATTTTCACAGAGACGAACTAGACATATTCTTGCATGACAAACTAATTGACGTGGCACTGATAACAGAGACTCACTTCACCGGACGATCATACTGCAACATTACTGACTACACTACTTACAGAGCAGATCACCCAGACGACACTGCCCATGGTGGCGCAGCCATTCTCATCCGCTCCAGTTTAATCCACCAACACCTCTTAATTGAACAATCTGATTCTCTTCAGGCTGTAGCAATCACATTGGTCTGCCAACCATTTTCTCTGAATATGGCGGCAGTATACTGTCCTCCTAATAAGATTATCTCGACTCAAGAATTTAGTGCATTCTTTCACAAATTGGGACCCAGATTTTTGGCAGGTGGCGACTACAATGCTAAGCATCCGCAGTGGGGTTGCCGCACATCTAATCCAAGAGGACGCACTCTACTTAACGTACTTACTACTTCTCATTACAAAGTGCTCTCTCCTGACCAACCAACTTACTGGCCGACAGCTCTCTCCAAACTGCCTGACATTCTAGACTTCTTCGTAACTTCTCAAACTTTTTCACTAGCCACAGACGTTTATACACTTACAGATCTTTCTTCAGACTACAGTCCTGTGCTTCTGTCTCTAACTATGACACCTAAGACACTTCCTCTCCGACCGA
Organism: Triatoma infestans; assembly: GCA_011037195.1. Classification (NCBI taxonomy): domain Eukaryota; kingdom Metazoa; phylum Arthropoda; class Insecta; order Hemiptera; family Reduviidae; genus Triatoma; species Triatoma infestans. The sequence goes on from JAAEAF010003969.1 coordinate 44,203, forward strand.
CACTAATTACAGGACCTGTAGACTGGCCTCTCTTCCAAACCTTACTAGAAAGTAAACTTGACTTATCCTTATCACTAAAAACACCAGACCAGTTGTGTACTGACCTTTGAGCAGTGAACATCTATCTCTCTACTGTGTTAGATTTGTTATAACAGTTAGATAATTTCATATTATTCTTTTTTACACTTTATTTAAGTTTTTCATTTTTCTTTATCTTATTTTTGGTTTTCTTTTTCTTTTTTTCTTTTTAATCGTTTGTTGTTTAATAAAGAAAAAAAGAAGAAAAAAAAAAATTATTGTTGTGAGAAATGAGTGAATCGGAGGGGGGGACCTGGTCCCCCTGATGAAGGAAAAGAGGGCAATAAAATAAGTGTCGAAGTGGATATGCCGGAATGTAATAAAGAAAAACATGTTGAGGGAAAAGCGAATAATTCAATAACTGAGTCTGATGGTAATACGTATAATATATTTAAACCTTGGGATAAAGGCCCATTCTTTGTTTATGTTGAAAGTAAAAAGGAAAATGGAGTAGCTGGGTGAATGCATTCCATGACAATTGGGAAAATGATTTTCCAGTCACATCCAACAATTGCAAATGATATTTTGGAAATTTCAAAAGCAGGTTATAACAGAATAAAGATTGTGTGTCGTAGTGGTTCCAGCGCTAATATTTTAGTGCAATCAGAATACTTAAAAAATAAAAATTTTGAGGCATATATACCTGCTGTTTTGTTAAAAAGACAGGGAGTAATAAAAGGGGTAGATTTATCTTTAACAGATGAGGAAATAAAAAATGTTTTATTACATAAACGACAAGGTAATTTAATTGCAGTAAAAAGATTTATTAGAAAGTATAAAGAAAACGGAAATGATATAACGAAACCTACTACTAGCGTCATGTTAACATTTCAAGGTCAAATTTTACCTGACCGAGTTTACATTTATGGAGTTACTTGCCCTGTTGAACCTTATGTACAGAAAGTAACACAATGTTTTAAATGTTACAGATATAATCATGTTGCTAATCAATGCAAAGGTAAAGTGCGATGCCCTTTATGTTCAGGTGAACACGACAAAAAAGATTGTCCATCACCAAATACCTTAAAGTGTTTACATTGCGAACAATTTCATTCTGCTAACGATAAAAATCTATGCCCTGAATATAAGAGGCAAAAAAATATTAAACTGTTTATGGCCGAACAAAATGTCCCATATAATGAAGCTAAGAGTATTTTTGACTCTAAAAATTATTCTATAGCTTTGGAGAAACCTTCGCTTAACTGTTATAAGTCCTTTCCGCCATTACCGGCAAAGGCTCAAATTACCGATGAGAAAATAGAAACACCTTCAGTAAAGAGGGTCAGACAGTTCTCACCTCCGAAAAGTATAAATTTTGGGGCCATTAGTAGGGAATTCTTTACAGTACCGACACCAAAACATGTTAAAGGAGGTTTGATACAATCAAACCCTCACAAAAGCCCTCTTGTTGGTTTACAAGAGAAGGTGGGATTTAAAATTGAAGATATCTGCGAAGCATTTATAGATATTATAGACGTATTTGTATCCAAACACGATATAGTAATTTCGGACAAAATAACTTTGAAAGAATTAATAAAAAATAAATTGTACAATTTAAATAAAACTTAATGTTAGAAAACTTAAGTATTTTACAGTGGAACGCCAGATCGGCGGTTTCAAATAAAGGATCTTTAGAATCGTACATTACTTCAAAAGATATTAGCGTGGTGGGGCTAAGTGAAACTCGGTTCCATCCAAATAAATACTATAACTTTAAAGGCTACAATTTAATAAGGCAAGATCGTTCCGACGCTAAGTCAGGGGTTGCATTGCTAATTAAAGAAAATATTGTTTATAAAGAATTCAATAATTATAGAAAAATTATTGGAGTATTAACAGTAGGCGCGACACTTATGCTAGGAGGTTCACAAACATTACATATAATATCCTTATACAATTGCCCTACAAATAATATTTCTCAACTACAGTGGTCAAATTTCTTTCTATCTTTACCCTCCCCAGTGATGATTATCGGAGATTTTAATTGCCATCACGCCTGTTTTGGAAGTAGTTTAACGGATAGTAAAGGGAAAAAGTTAGTGGATGCACTACTAGATTCTAATTCAATTTTCTTAAATGATGGCTCACCGACTTTAATTAATAATATCAATCAGACCCATAAATCAGCTATAGATCTAACATTGTGTACACCTGAAGTAGCTCATGCATTCACCTGGTCTATTGTTAACGATCCGATGGGCTCTAATCATCTTCCTATAGTAATTCAGTCACAGATAGAAGTAATAAATAGTGTGATTACCCCTAGTAGGAGATGGAACGTCCGCTTGGCAGATTGGAACAAATTTCAAGATTACCTAGATACAATATTTGCAAAAATAGATTCAGAAAACCTTACCTATGAACAGTTTATAGACTATTTAAACGCAGCTTGCAAAACTTCAATACCGGAATATAAGGTAGTTAAAAATAAAAAGTTTAGTCATACTTGGTGGGATAAAGAGTGCGAGAAAGCTATAGAACAAAGAAAGCTATCTTATTTGGCTTATAAATCAGCCCCTTCCCTCCTGACACTGATCGAATATAAAAAATCTTCAGCCTTAGTCAAACGTGTAATTAAAAAAGCTAAAATTCAATCGTGGATGGCATTTTGCAATAACTTATCTAAATCATCATCCATTAAAACGATATGGGAACAAATAAAACGTTTGAAAAATCGCAAAACAAGTAATAAAATTTCTACCCAACCAGGTGAATGGGTATTATCCTTTTTATATAATTTGACACCAGATAGTGTACCGAACTTTATTCCAGAAGAATCGCCACAAAATCAAAATATGTTATTAAATGAATTTACTATGTGTGAATTTAAAAAGTCGATTAAAACTACTTCTAATACAGCTCCTGGTCTTGATAAAATTGTGTACCCACTCTTAAAAAATATGCCTCACTCCGCCCTTAGAGTACTTTTCAACATCTTTAACAAAATATGGATTAGTGGGGATTATCCGAGTGAATGGTTTAATTATTTAGTAGTACCCTTATTAAAGCCAGGGAAAGATCCTAACCAAGATACTTCATATCGACCAATATCACTTTCATCTTGTATGATGAAAACTTTTGAACGCATGGTTAAAGCTAGGTTGGAATGGTGGTTGGAGCATTATAAAAAGTTACCTATAAGCCAGTACGGCTTTCGCAAAGGGAAGTCAACTCTTGATAGTCTAGCTATGTTAACAACTGACATTCAACTAGGCTTTAGTTCAAATAAAACAACGGTTGGTGTATTCCTGGACATTAAATCTGCTTATGATTCTGTAGAACCTTATATTCTATATAATAAAATGATTAATTTGGGACTTCCGGCGAAATTTTCTAAAAATATAATAAATCTCGTTTCAGTACGAAATATATTTGTTAAAATCGGTAATAAGACAATAGGACCGAGAAGAACTCAATCAGGTTTGGCCCAAGGAAATATTTTGAGCCCATTGCTATACTATCTACGTTAGCGAGATAGAGAATATAATTCCAGAAGGAGTGCGAATTCTTCAGTATGCGGATGACATTTGTCTATATGCAACGCATAAAGATGGTCCCTGGATCCTTCAAAAATTAGATGAAACTCTTCATTGTTTGCAGGACTGGCTGTTAAATCATGGCCTAATTATTTCTAAAGAGAAGACACACATTTGTGCCTTTTCGAGGAAAAGAAAATTAGATTTGCCAAGGGAAATATCTCTGGGTGGAAAGACTTATAAATGCGAGGAAAGGGTAAAATTTTTAGGCATGCATTTCGATCGAAAATTAACTTGGACTGTACATATTAATAATATTAAAGAAAAATCAGAAAAGTATACAAATATATTAAAAATGGTTTGCCACTTAAATTGGGGAGCGGACCCAGAGATGTCACTACTTTTTTATAGAGCTACGGTAAGAGCTATTTTCGATTACGGTTCGAGTTTGTATGGTCAGGGGTCGCTTTCTGCATTACGCAAGCTGGATGTAATCCACAACAGTTGTTTGAGACAATGTTTAGGTTTATTGAAATCGACTCCTATTGATGCATTATTATCTGAAGCGGGTGAATTAACACTAGAATGCCGTAGAAAAATGCTCACAGAACGTTTCATGTTAAGAATAATGGCATACAACAGGTTATTGTATTCAAAAGTATGTTCATTAAATCTACAGGCCCTAACCGGAAACTACTGGCAGCGGAAAAAATCTCCTCCCTTAACCATTAGTTTTATTGATACTCATTCCTATCAGAATTTGGTGAATTCCTCATGGATCTTACCAAGATATGAAATCAATTATTCTTGTTATATAAACCAGATTTGCATTTTCTATTCCAAATCTCAAATAAATCAATCGTTAATAAAAAATAATTTTTGCTTATTTACGGACGGTTCAAAAGATAGCATGGGGTGTGGTGCGGCATTTTACGACCCACAGAACCAATATAAAGCAATGTACAAGTTACCTTCATTTTGTACCATATTTTTAGTGGAGCTAATAGCTATTTATAAAGCCCTTATGTATGCAGACACTTTGCAGAACATTAATAATTTAATAATTATTTCAGATAGTCAAAGTAGTTTATTATACTTACAAAATTTTGCTAGTAACAAGAAAGATAATTATATTGGTTTGAGAATAATAGAAATGATTAGAAAACTAGAAGATAAATATATAGGAGTAAAGATGGGATGGGTAAAGGGACACGATGGTGTGAAGGGAAACGAAGTTGCGGATTGTCTGGCTAAAAAAGCGGTTATGGAAGGAGATACTATTGATATGAAGTTTCCATATAGAGAATTTTATCCTAAAATTAAACAAAACGTATGGCAAAGAATGCAAGAGGAGTACACTGAAAGTAAAAAGGGTCAATTTTACAAAAAAATAAATAACAGGATAAGCGATAGACCGTGGTATAAAGGTGAAGATTTAAAGAAGAACTTTTGTCGAATAATAAACCGTTTGAGAACCAACCACGGCTTGTGTGCAGCGTATCTCCATAGAATTGGGATATTTAATAATGACAAATGTGTAACATGCAATGAAAAAGAGACTTTGGAACATATTTTAATGACCTGCAGAAAATACAAAAATGAAAGAAGAACTCTATTCCACGAAATAACTCCTTATATCGAGCATCCATCCATTCAATTATGTTTTAATATTATCAACCGCAAATAGAGAAATTTATAAGAATATAGTAAAATTTATAAAAAGTATTAAAATAAAAATTTAGTAGGAAAATTGTTTAGTTGAAAATTTAAACATTAGTTGGCTATGGCTTCGACTGCTAAGGCCATTACAAAAAAAAAAAAAAAAAAAAAAAAAAAAAAAAACACCAGACGAAATAGACGACGCTGTACATACTCTGACTACCTCTATACAAACTTCAATATGGGAATCAAGTACTCACTCAAATCGAAGGACCTACTCCAGGCAGTATAACCTACCAGTACAAACACGCCTACTGATTAGACAAAAAAGAAGAGCCCGAGCACTTTGGCAACGGACACGCTACCCTACTGACAAAACTGCTTATAACAGACTCTCAAGACAGTTGAAACAAAACCTACAAGAACTGAGAACGCAAAAGTATGACGACTATATTACAAAACTGACTACTGACCGCAGATCTCTTTGGACTGCTACACGCCGACTACTATCATACAAATACGTTTCTTCTCCTCTCAGACGAGATGCGGAACTTGGGCTAGATCGGACGAGGACAAAGCCACTCTCTTCACTCAACACCTGACTAACGTCTTCAAACCTCACTCTGACATATCTCAAGACACAACAGAAATAGAATCTGAATTGGACTCACCTCTTCCTCTCTCACTTCCTCCAAAAGCATTTTCTCCAGCAGATATTAAATTTATCATCAAGTCTCTCCCCTCTAGAAAATCTCCCGGCTACGACCTCATAACTTCTGAAATCCTTCGACACCTTCCTAAGAAAGCGCTCATCTACCTCACCTATATCTATAACTCGGTTCTTCGTACCACTACTTTCCGCTATCATGGAAATATTCGGTGATACGAATGATTCCGAAACCTGGTAAACCCACACATCTTCCTTCTTCCTATAGACCCATCAGCTTACTACCGACACTAGGAAAAATTCTAGAAAAACTGCTACTAAAACGCATCAACCCCATATTTGCGGAGCTTGGTGTAGTGCCACACCACCAATTTGGGTTTCGAAGCTTGCACAATACAACTCAGCAGTGTCACCGAGTGGTAGACGAGATAGCATCAGCATTAGAGAGAAAGCAGTATTGCACGGGAGCGTTTTTGGACGTTGCCCAGGCTTTTGATCGTGTTTGGCATCCTGGATTATTGTTCAAATTAAAGAGGTGTCTCCCATTCACTTACTTCCTTATTCTACGCTCATATCTCTCAGACAGATTTTTCCAGGTCAGTACCGGCTCAGCAATTTCTTCTTTCTCATCAGTGGGAGCGGGGGTGCCGCAGGGGAGTATTCTTGGCCCAGTACTGTACACTGTATACACATCCGATATACCCACACATCCGTCCACACAACTATGTACATATGCAGACGACACAGCCATACTAGCTTCTAGCACAAACCCAACATCAGCATCACACAAGTTACAGACACACTTACATCTGATAGAAACATGGGCAAAAAAGTGGAGAATTAAAATGAACCCACGAAAATCCCAACACGCCACGTTTACTCTCCGGCGGGGCTCCTGTCCTGCTGTCTATTTTAACAATAACTCTCTTCCTTCTGCCGACCTGGTGCGCTACCTTGGACTCTTCACAGACAAACGACTTACATGGAACCCACACACACGACTTAAAAGACAAGCACTGACTAAATGGGCCAAACTTCTCTACCGACTTATCGGAAGACGCTCTAAACTACCCACTGAACTGAAGAGACTAATATACAATACTATATTAAAACCTATGTGGACTTACGGACTAGAGCTGTGGGGTTCAGCCAAACCGACCAACATACGGACTATACAGACGTTTCAATCAAAACTACTCCGACAGATAGTAGACGCACCTTTTTACGTTACAAACCTAACTCTCCATAACGACCTCAACATTCCTTTCGTACAACAACTCGCCAAGACTAAATATAATAAATTTCACTCTGCTCTCTCTCACTGCTCTAATCCTTTCGTACAATCTCTCGCCTCCACTACCATCCCTGACAATCCACCACGCCGACTGAACCGCCAGTGGCCCCGAGATTTCCTTCGGGACTGATCAGTAGCTGGTATCCCGTAGAGAGTGCTACCACTGGGTAGTTTCTCTCCTCCTACTTTTCACGCCCCTGTAATCTCACCAACATATTTACTTATTGTATCTATCTATATACAGATTGTAAATGGCTAAATAAAGAAAAAAAAAAAAAAAATCTTCAGAAAGGTTGTAATGTTACGCAAAATTAAATTATGTTTTCGTGATTTAATTTATTGTTAAATTAATTGAATAATGAATTTCATCTTTACTTTATTTTATTATTATTAATGTATTCTAACAATTTCATCCAAACCTTGTACAACCAAGTTGTACAAGCAATTTTTGCAAAATTTTATAGCTATGATTGAAAACTGCTACTCTACCAATAACAATGAGAGCCTATCCTTCAACTTTAAATATTTGTTTAAGAAAAATAATTTTATTTGTATAAGTTGTATAAGTTTTTGTAACGAAGTATTAAATTGTATTTTCAAGTGATTTAAATTATGGAACAAATTATTTTATTCTAAAACTTCATATTTAATGTTTTTTTTAATTTTGTTTTACTCTCACTGACCTATTTGTCACTCTCTTGGCGGGAAGTATTAAAGTGTAAGAGTTAACCTATTAGAGAAAGGTACAATGGAATTTGTAATGTGATCCGAATCACTAAAGATTCATAGGCTCCAAAGTACGAAGAATCAACCTAGTTGCTCGCTACCTAGGCCAGACTAGGGTGGGAGATTATATATATATATATTATACAGCCGAGCTAGTCCTACATAGAACAGTTTACAACCAGTCAGCAACCTTGTACTACCTTCTCATCACTCAGCTTTATATATCCCTCGCTACCTAACTTCTATATTGAAACGCAGCCAGTGGTACCAGCTAGGGGAGAAATCATGTACCTCAAGTTCTCTTAGTAGCCACTGGGAAGCGCTGGCGACGCGCTCTAGTTCTTTCTGGAAGAATTGAGAGCATTTTAGACACTTCTCCACCGGTATGAACAGTCGGACCACAGAGAGTTGGGAGAGTTTCTAGTTACAAACGAAGTATACGTTTGTGGAAAGTGTATAAAAGTGAACAAAGTGAACTTTTGTGGTTTAAACTGTGAATTAATTATTATTAAGTGTTGTATTTATAATTTATTGTATAGAACAATAAATTGGTGTTTCTCTTATTGAAGTTTAGAGTATTTTATCTATACGAACCCACTTAAAACTAGTTGCAGTAGCTAGTTTAGTGGGAAAAATGTTACAATATACTTGTAAAGTCCTTGCAGTTTGTGCGTTCTTTCATTATACAGTGTGTAGCGTATATTCTAGTTTATTTCTCTAAAATACATTCTCTCTCTTCTTCTCACATTAATTATAAATTAATCGGAAAACGCAATACTCTCTCTTTCTATCTGATAAATCTCATTCTTAATAAATCTAATAGTTCAGGATGAACTAGAATGTTACACCCCAAAAGAATATGTAATTGAATAAACACTCCTCCTCCCTTGAGGAAACTCACACGACTAGGTGAGTTGGCCGTTCCATGTTGCTGACTTCAGCATAAAAATCGTATAAAAGCTCGGCAATTTCAGAGCTTAAGTCACTCTACAATCTTACGGGCCTTACTTTTCGATAAACTCTCATAGTATGAATAAGCAAATAAAGCAATAATTATAAAAAGAAATTATCAAAAAAAATAAGAGAATTAAAAAAAAAAAAAATGAATAAATAATGATAATACTATTTTTGCACTAACTTTGATTTTGGAGAATTCAAGTTTGAAGGTAAACAAAACGAAAATATCAGAGAATGAAGGCTGTCTAGTATTTTAGTTTGTTTAGATGATATAAAGGTTTGTGGTATGGGAAATTGAACGGTTGTAAGGTGCTGGCTGAAATTTTGATAGTAAAGTTCAGACCACCGTATCCACTCTGCTCTACAACAGACCAACAGAAACAAGGGCAAAAATTTTTACAGTTCAATGAATACTTTTGTGAGATTCAATGAATTATTTGCTAGAGAGTTACCAAAAATATTGTTTCAAATATTAGATACTTTTATAACGTCAAAGTTTATTTCTACACTTCATTTGCTTCTAATACTTTCCAGAATTAACATCTACATAGTGAAAACGTTAAATGAATAATGTTAAGTGAAATGTTAAGTAAATGATTTCAGAACAAATGCCATTTAATTGTGATAACAAGAAGTTACTAAAAAACTTATCTATACAACGCTTCCTTCACAGTCGAATATTTCCAATTTCGATTTAAAAATAAATATATTGCTGAATAATGAATAAATAATATAAAATCTGAAAAAAACAATGAATGAAATTATAATTTTCTACATTATTATTAATCATGGGCTTTCTCATACGCGCGCGACCTAAGTCAATGTGGGAACTAAGCAATTATTATCTAAGCCCATCTTATCGCCTCCCCCCCAAAAAAAAACTATCCTAAGAAGACTCCCACGCAATCTACCGCTCTGACTAAAATATCTTAAATATTCCTATACCCAACTTCCACAAGTATTCCCTTGAGAGTGTTGCCCTCCTAAATAATATGTGAAACCTACAGTATTGTCGAGATGGGGACACTTCCTAGGTAGAGTGGTACACCATTTCCCCAACTCCATCTTCACAAAGGACTAGACGTCTTGCATTTTTTGTGTAAATGACCAGCCACCCAAGCATGACCAGCCAATACACCTACCAGGACCATCAAATGTATCCTACTCGGGGAAAGAAGATTTTTCACCTTTTGTACTTATACCTTTTATAAACCTTATAGCTTGGAGGCACCCCACCGAGCACCTCCAGTGCTTCTCCAATTCCCTTTTCCAACATTGTTTAACTTCTCAAATTGACGAAATTGCTTATTCAAGGCTAAATGCTAGCTTGGGTCCACAAAATGGTATTGTGAATTCTACCTTAGCCAATTCGTCCGCCCTAATTTTCCACATATAGGACTCATTAGTTATTTTTTATTTATTAATTTTTTTAATTGATCTTTACATCATAAAGCATAAAAAAATAGTAAATTGTGTTACAAGTAAAACAAATGAAACTGCTGTGCACAATTCACACAATAGTAAACAATTTTAAGTTTATCCTGGGGGCATTGGCGTTTTAGTCTTTGATTAAAATAAATCTCATTAGTTCACAGATAAAAGGATCAACATGAAGTGATTGATAAACGTTTATGAAATTAGTTTTAACTGAATAATAAATTAATAAATTTTGTTTTCTTTTGCGTAATAAATAGTGAACTTTATTAGAAATTGAAAATAGCTAGAAACTTAGCGTTCTTGGTGGTTTTGTAGTTTAGTAATTTAATTTAATTTTAAATAATTGTATTATTTGATCAATAAACTAGATTTGTATCTATAATGCGTTTACTATTGTGTAATGTATCATGATGAAATAAATAATAATAATAATAATAGTAATAATTATAATAATAATAATAATAATAATAATAATAATAATATAATAATAGTTTATTTCAAATTAAGTACAGATTACCTACATATAAAACAGAAAAAAAAAACATTTTATGCTTTGGACGAAAGTCCGTCAGCAAGAGTTGCTGTACATAATAATAATATAAAGAAAGAAAACAAAACCAAACAAAGATAAAATATGAAAAACTGAAAATAATATAATATATATGTAAACTAAAATTCTCTTGTTTTACAATAATCTATATATAGTGATATTAAAAGAATTTAAATTCTGTGATTAATTGCTTTCTATACCATAAAGAATTATGTAAATATTTACAAAGATGATCCCAGTTTTGACCATTCAAGTAACTACAAAGTTCATCGTGGGTTTCTTAAAATATTTGATACGGTAAGGATTAAGAATGGGACAAATGGCAATTAGGTGTTTTACATCTTCTTCCTGTTTAAAATTACACAATGAGCACAGTTGACATAAATCTGGTTTAAAGGGCTCATAATTTAAATTTAATAGTTTACATCTCGCTTTTAGTATGAGCTGTATATCTTTTATAGATTTAAGACGGAAATAGTTAATATTATAATTTAATTTAGGGTAAAGTTTATGATAGGTACCACTTCTTGCTTTCAATTCAGCTTCATGTATTTCATTTTGTTTAATATTACATATTAATTTATTATATCAGATTTCCATTCTGTTAATTCTCCTTTATGGTTACCAACTACTGAATCTGTCGCACAATAAATTCCATTCATTAAACCAACTTACGTTCTTATTTACAATTTCATCTGCAGTTATTTTAGGTAATCTATAATCCGGCAATTTTGATATCTTTAAAACATAATTAAAATGTACTTGCAGTGTATACAGAAACATACTATTTAAACCCATTTCCAACATTAGAATATAATTTGGGCTATTCTGAGGTAAACAGAATAGTTTTTTAACAAAAAAATCTTTGTAATTTTTCTACATGGTCATACATTTTAAATCCCCATATTTGAGCTGCATAACACATTATAGTTCTTGAAGCACTATAGAAAATTCTAAATTTTGAATTTAAAGGCACATTTTTATTTATTAATACATTTTTCCAAGTAGAATTAATTGCAAATTTGGCTTTCGTTAATCTTTCCTTTAGGTGGGTATCGAAATTCATGATGAAATAAATAAATTTACAAAAGCTAAAATTAAAAAATCAAATAGAGCAAATAGCTCCTAATGCAGACCATTCGCTTTATGGAGGGAGAGTTTATTTCAAAATTGTAAATAAATAATTCTAATTACATTTTTTCATATCTGCATTTTTAACATGTTAAAAACCTTGTCATTTTTATACATCAACGTGATCTGATATTTCAAGCTTTTATATATATATATATATAATATGTGTGTATGTTTTCTTTTGTTAAAGTTAGTAGGAAGGTGCAATTCATAAGGGATTTATCTTGGAATAATTTATTAGGAATGAAAAGCAGTCGCATAGGATGTAAGACATAGTGGAATAGATAGGGGTTGGAAGGTGTACCGAGATGAATGACTTCAATAAATCAATGAAATAATGGATGAGTGGAATTTATAACGGAACAGCTTACTACCACTATCCCCAACACATTGTAGTAACCAACCATACTTCTTGTGCAATACTTGCTTAGGGGCGTCACAAAGCCTTAAACACACTAAATTTATCATTGCATAAGGTATATAAACTTCTGGAACAAATAGTATATTTCAATAATATTCATTTTTAATGGATTTTTAAAACTAACTGGTGCATATAAGTAAAGAGAAAATACTTGAATAAAAAATTAGATAACTTCCAAAGTTTCCATTCTTTGAAAATCGTAACTAATATGTGATAATTTCTATAATTACCCAATGGTTCATGGTGTTCTTTATTTACAATAATTCTACAAAGTTAACCATTTGAGGTTTTCGCCGAAAATGGTGTTTATGTTTATAGAATAGGAGTTTATGGATGCTATATTTTAGATTCTAGGGAAACGATTAGCTTAGTAGTAGAAAACTCAATCTTGATGCGCCACAAAAAAAAAATATTTTTTCTGGAGAGGGGCTCAAATGATTAGAAAATAAATTAAACTAGCTTTACAAATATGTAGACTTTTATGTGAAAGATTTGGCAGAGAACATTAAATTTAAGGAGCTCGTAAGGAAGTAAGGTCAATGGGCTTTTTCAGAATATATAGGTCTCGTTTTGTGTGGTAGAATGGACAGTAACGGAACTAGAGACAATACAGCGTAATATCCAAACGAACTTGAAGGAGCATAGACGAATGCATCAGTATTTGAACAAAGAACGAGTGATTCTGCCTCGTTATGTTGAATGACAGGAAATCACTGATATTAAACTTGTATAAAATGAAATCAGCCTTAAGTGAGTATTTCACCATTCAAACCAATTCTGCAGTAGTGGTAATGACAACCAAGGAAACTATGGCTACACAATCACTTTCACTAGATGATAGTGATTGTCAAACTCACGTGAGGAACGAGACAAGAGCCCAAGAAGGGAAGACAAAAGCATTACATGGACAGTACTCTTCCATGCTAGAAAGGGACTGGAATTGATAATACAGCAATTTTGGCCTGGTTAGTTCAGGGCAATTTTGTTGCTGAAACTGAAGCTTTTGTCGCAGCAATATAGAATCAAGTCATCCCAAAAAAGTATTACAAAGAGAAAATATTGAACGACTCTAATGTCCAGAATAATTCATGTAGGCTTTGTAGCTACCTCACCAGAAACTATTCATTATTTGATCGCGGAGTGCCGAGAAGTAGCTCAACAGCTGTCCTTGCATCGGCACAGATCTTTCACCATGAGCTGAATGCAACTAGTGGATAGGGTGCCGCATTATCAATAAATATTTAATACAAAATTGAAAAATGTGCTGCATTTGTTATATTGTGACCGCAATGCACTCAACGATAGGACAATATCCGGTAATTGACGGGAAATTATATGGAAATCCAAAATGAGCAGCACACTGTTTCCCCTAGACGTCACAGTGCCAGATACCAGAAATATTTAGAAATAATTTATAGTAATAAGATATCCGAATTTAGCGAACTTGCTACAGAAATAAAAACACAATGGAGCGATGTTAATTGGGAGAAAATCGTCCCAATTGTGGTCTCGGTGGTTGGTGTGCTACTAAAATCTCTTTGCGAACGGTAAAGTTTATTAAAATTGAAGGCCTGATCGCTCCCAAATTTGAAGAAAACAGTCTTACCATGTACCACTCACATTGTAAGGATGGTCCTGGGTGATAATGACTTCAAATTAGCGGTTTTAGCACACAATCAAATACTATAATTCATAACATATAACCACCATGTTGTAGCCACTTGTTATTTAGTACAATACCAGATTGTACCTGAGAATAGTAAATAATAATACAAGTTCGGGAATAGCGAGCTCAGTGGTAACGCACTAGACTTGTCCAGCAATGCTGTCGACAAGTACGAGTCCAGCAATGCTGTCGACAAGTACGAGTCCAGCAATGCTGTCCTTACATTATCTCACTCTAGGTTCAGCATCTTGTCCGGTGATTTAGCAGGTTGTCTGTAACGTGAAAAGGATGCGAAAGGAAAGTGCGATGAAAAGGGTGCAAATGACCTAGATATTGACGTACCTTAATAAATAATAATAATAATAATAAATAAACATTCGTGCATTAAATAACGTTGATTATTTATTTATTTTTTTAGTTTAAGGCGCGTCATTGGTCATTGGCGCCCGGAGCCTTCTCAGTGCACTGCCGGCCTCCGAACAGTGTTCTCGTTAAAGACAACACTGTCCATCACCGGAGAGTGAGCTGTTTTTTTATTTTTGAATATTTTAATAAATTCGACTTACTTACTTGGATTTTATGAAAAAAAAAATTAATATTATATTCATTTGACTAGGAAATAATGCGCACAATTTTTAACTAATGTTAATCATAGGCCACCACTTCATTGGAGCCGTTTTTTACGGCAAAACATAAGTAAAACGTAAGTAGCGAATCTGATTATATCCAGTTCTCAGTGCACAAGATACTCTTCAAACAAATAACAAAATTATAAGTTAAAAATATAATTGTGATATGCCTAAAGAAAATTAGAATCAACATGCATTCCTATCCCTTCTTGTGTCGACGAAGCTCGACAAAGATATATGATTGTCTTCAATTACTTTTGCTTAAATAATTCTTAACCTATTAAAAGTTATTGTAATAAATCAATGTGTGAGTAATATTGGCTCTACTGCACCTAAGACGTTTTTTAGATCACACAATCTAATGTTAATTTTTATTATTAGAATTGTTATAAAATGTAATGATAATTATGTGGTCCGTCCTCAAAATTGGATAATATCTGTGATTTTTATCCATTATAGAATGATTCTTTACATTGTTTCTGATCGGTTGCGAATTTTTTTCATCAAGTTCGTGTTAAAATATTGTCTTCTTCTAAGTTGATACAATCAATCAGTGGGTAGTTATGATAGAAACATTGTAAGTGGAAACCTGACGATGGATAAGAATCTGAAACCTGTCAAAAAAAAGAAAAAAAAAAGAAGCATATTCTGATGGATAAAATCTCAGATAAGATGTGATGTAGTTCACGGATGCTTAGATCCGGACGAGATGATTTATGGAACTGAATATTTGAGACACAATGTTGGGATTTTAAGTTTATGCTTTAAAAATTAATTTCTAATCGTAAATAAATTCGGGTGTGAAACACTCACACAACGACTTACCCTCAATGCACAGTTAAAGTAATTGTTAATTTTGGCAAATTTTCTTCAAAAGTTGACATTTTTTCAGAGTTCTAACACAAATGTAGAAGGATGGAGTTAGATGTGTAGGACACTTGGCTCGGATAGTCACTCAATGCAGGTAGTTATCTTGTAGTCCTGAATATCACCAATAACTTAGGAACTTAAATAAAATTAGAAATTTAACGCAGAACTTCGTAAAAATAATTTTTTTTAAAAAATTTACATTATACAGGTAATTATAATTTCAAAAATGGGTGCTTCGACTTACCGAGACCATTCGTTGTGTCGTTTCTATCTTAAACAAATATTAAACAATTATATTTTAAATATAACATATTAATGTTTATCCTAATGAATGTTAAATTAAATGAACAATAACTTAGTAAGTACTTATATAATACTGGAGGTTAAGCAGTAATCCAATATCAACTAGGATCCATTAGGATAAACATAATATACAATATTTAAAACATAGTTAAATAATTTTGTACTAAGTAGTGCCCACGTATGACCTTATGACCTTGTAAAGTTGAAATCTCCATGAAGAGAAACCTAGGTAAAAATTCGCTAAAAGATATTTTTATATATTTATGCCGCACCACCATAAAACATTAATTTTTTTCAGTTTTATCTTACATCCAACCATAAACTATAAAAAAAAATACTACATCTCGAAATTGATGTGAAACTCAAATAATGTAAAGTATGCATAATTTAATATTTATGAGGCTAATCATCTTTCCAGCCTTCTCTTAAATAGGTTTTAATAAAATATCAAAGTATTCAAGATGAATACATATAAAATATCTCTATTTGATAAAAGACTCTATGATTTTTTTTATGTATGAATAAATAAAATAGGAAAATGTAGCAAAAGAAATAAAGCAGAGAAATGTGATTCAGTGAAGATAGAGGCCGGGAGTGGGGTAAAGGGAAGAAAGGTTGTTAACTAAAAAAATACTAACAAGATTATGGGCAAGTTTGTACCGACTGTAATAATAGCGATGGCCAAAAGGTGACGTCGTTACTTTCTATTGCCCTATTAAATGGGTTTGAAGCAATCGCATAAGAGCTACCCCATTCCACTCAATTGGCATAAACAGTGACACTTCAATTTAAACAACAAACGATTTTGCTCTTCAATAATGTAAAAAGAAAATTCACCTAACTATTCGGTGATTGTATTAAAATATCCTTTTTTGTTTATTAAATCGAGTTTTTTTCTTTTTTTTGGAAGCGAGCTGTGCTAATATTATTAATACAAAGTGAAAACTTATTATGTAGTCAATGAAAGCATTAAGAATTGCATTCAGAGAAGTTATTGATTTCACACATATTTTTCATAAAAATGGTGCCTATACTTTAAAGCAGTGAACGGCAACCCATGACCCACGGGTCACTAAACATTTCGAGGGGCTAATCATAAACTTTAAAGATTTTTTTTTAATTTTAATTTTAAAATTGCTGGAGTACCACAAGGAAGTGTTTTAGCTCCCCTGCTCTATACTCTCTACACAGCTGACTTACCTTCATATCCCAATACCTCTATTTACACCTTTGCTGACGGCACTGCAATCCTTTCCACACATACAGATCCTACTCTAACAGTTCGCTCTCTACAAACCCACCTGAATTCTTTGGAATCCTGGCTTCAAAAATTGCGAATAAAAATCAACCCACAGAAATCAAAGTACATAGTATTTACACTAAAACAAAAAACTCTTGCTCCTGTCTATTTATATAACTCACCTATTCCCTAAGCAGACCATGTGCGGTACCTTGGACTGTACCTGGACAAGCGACTTACTTGGAATCCACACACAAGACTTAAACGCATTGAACTGAATAATAGATACAAACTCCTAAAGAGACTACTCGACCAACGCTCAAAACTAACACTCTACAATAAAAGACGACTGTATCTATCTCTTCTGGCTCCTATATGGACTTACGGACTCGAACTTTATGGAACTGCAAAACGATCTAACATTAACAAAATACAGACCCTACAATCTAAGATCCTCCGCCATATCCTAAACGCACTCTGTTTTGTCAGTAATCTAACTATCCACAAGGACCTCAAAATTCCATTCGTTTCTGAACTTGCCAAAACTCGTTACAATAGCTTCCATCCAAAACTCCTATCACATCCTAATCCTTTGCCTGCAAATTATCTTCAACGACACTTCCTTCTAATCCTCACAGACGGCTGAGGCGCCGCTGGCCATCACTGGATGACCATCATTCGCAACTATCACGCTATTTGTATATTGTTCATACATCACATTTACTTGTTGTTCCTTATAGAACAGTTGTAAATATTCAATAAAAAAAGTTATAAAAAAAAAATAAAAAATAAAAATTAGTATAAATCACGAAATAATCCTTGCAATTGTCTCGCAATGACTCGTGCAATGTCTTGTATATTTACCTAAACATGATGGAAAAGAGACTTGTAATAGCATGCGCAGTGTCCAGGAAACGAGCTTGGTTTTAATTAACTGTTAGTGTTAATGTGAGATGATTAGTTGTCAATCAAGGTTTGTTTAATTTAGTTGGCATGAAAATTTAATGAATTATTTAATGATTCGCAATAGTAATAAGCTACAACAACCCTCGCTAGCCTCACCTTGTAAGTAATCCAAATACGCTACGACATCAGCTGCAACATCACCTCAGCCTCGCAGGTCGCTCACATTTTTCACAAGAGAAAAATTTCTTTAGAAAAGGGGATGATGTAATGGATCATTACAAGTACATATTTACTTGTCACACTGCCGACGCGTGACATGTCTCCCTATCTCCAGCTCGTAGAGAGGGCAGCCTAAGGATCGTATCTGACGATATTGGAGGGAGAACTAAAGGAGAGGAGGAGAAGTTTGCTTTCACATAAAAGGCATCTCTCTTCCTATAATTCTCTCTCATTCAACCGCCACTTGAACAGCCTTCAATATTCGCGACCGTTCTGCTCATACCGTCACTCCACTGCCAGTCAGCCTGCCACATTCTTCTCATGCTACCAACTCTTCTCTAAAAATTACAGTGTAATGTCGTTGCAGTGTTTATATTCTTATACAATATAAACAGTGCAATAAGTCCAACTTTTCTGCCCAATCCCTAAAAATAACCGCTACATGGCCATCACATTACCCTAAACGGCAATAGACCCTGGCATCCAGTACCGATAATATAGAGTAACTTTATAATTTCTTTTCAGGTCATTGTATTTAGTGAGATATTTCCATTCTATTTTTGAACTGAAGTCATATAAGTTCAGCAATTTAATGGGAATTTGGCGAAAGGATAGAATCACAATCTTCTCTGATTCCGATAATTTCTGTCGTGGTTGATCTGAGCACATCTTTCAGTTAGATGAATTTCCGCCAGAAAGATGGTGGGAAATTTACCATAGACATGTGTCTGGTCCTTGACTCATATACTCCAGCCCCTCTATCCAGGGGTTTAAATACATTGTAATAGGATCCAAAGCAGAAAGAGAAACACAAAATTGAGAATGTCACTCGCTACTTAGGCCAGACTAGAGTGGGAGACTCTGTATATACACAGCTGAGCTAGCCCTACAAGGGACAGTCTTTAGAACAGTTTATACTACAGTCTTACAACCGTCAACAAGGAGTCAGCAACTAACTACTACCGTTCTATTCACTCAGTCTAAATCTTTCGCTGCCTAATTTCTATTTAAGTGTAAAGTCCTGGCAGTTTGTTTTAGTTTCTCATTAAACACAGTGTTCAGCATTATTTCCAGTTTATTTCTTCCTATAAATACAATTATCTCCTTCTCATACCCATTATGTACATATAGATTATTTAACAATTCAAATTTATTATATACACCGAAAGTAATGCTTAAAAATTGAATTATTTTTACTGTAAAAGTGCATTTTTTTTTTTTTGTATTATTAAAATAAAGTTAATCCCTTATATTCTATGCCAGATGTAATAACAATGAACTTAAATGTATAGTCTAATATCCCAAAGACTAAATTAGCTTTTTCAGTAAATCTAAAGAAAAATAACAGAAAATTTCCGGTAGAACAACAAAAGAGAAAGAGAAAATGAGAAGGGAGAAAAGAAGAACTTGAAGAAATGTGAGTATGTAGTATCTGTGAGAAGTAAGTAAGTATATATATATTATATATATTGCGCGTGGTGTGTGCGCGTGCGTGTGGTTTGGTGTGAAATAGAGTAAGAACTAAACTCCTTTTATGAGTATTTTCCAACCACTTCCCAAAGAGGTAATAAAAACAAAGTGTGATTTCACTATATTGACTCTTATTTCGAGGGGTTGGAATTGAGTTGGGGCCGATGTCTCGAAATTGCTTCCGTGATGTGAACTTGTGATTAAAAGTAGCTCACCATTAAACTACCATAATGTACACACAATCAGCAGCTATCCAATTCTCTATAATACCTTAAATGTTTCACATTATAAATATATGAGAATTTGTTTAGCCTCTAAAAGTTAGTAGGTAGTTAAATACGATTCATTTGTTAAAAAATTAAATATTAAGTTTTTTATCTTTAACAGACCAATGTTCCAATTTGTTTATATTAAACAATATATATTGTCCGTTATTTTATAGTATTTCGTCATTGTAGTTCTCTTCAATTTATCAGCCCCATTTCATTGCATCATGATGCCTAACATTCATTAAAGTTCTCATATCTTTACTTAACTTCCTAAAGATTACTGTAATGGAATAAATAGCCCTATGTGGAGGAATTTCACATAAGAAGTCTGGAGATATAATGAAGTTGATGAGGAGAGAAATTAGGTTTGATTAATTAGACGAGATATGAAGACATTGTTCTAACATAGCTATAAGTTTACATAAACTGCACTGGACTTGTAATGATTTTATAGAATAAAAGGTGAGCGTAGAGATATGACACGATGCGATGTATGGTTGAATCTGATAGATAGATATCTAGATAGATGTCATTAGGTAGATTCTCACTGGCTTATATCTAGGTTCTCTAGGTATAAGATACTCTCTCTTGCCATTACAGGAGACATCATGTATCAGTCGCATCGGTGCTAGGCTTGCTTCCAATGGGTTCTTATACTCCTGGGTCGCGCTCACCCTTACAATAAAGACGAATGGGCTACAATTTTCAAGATCAAGCTCCTCCACCTCCCCCCCCAAAAAAAACTTCACCACGTTCTCTCCAAGAACTAGAAAAAAAATAACGCCACAATTACCAAAGTTTAAACGAAATCCAAAAATCTTAGAAACTTTACACTTCTAGTTAACCGATTTTCCTCAAATTTCGAATTCTACCAATGTTTCTAATGTAGATTAATATTATATAGATGGCAGATGACATAGATGGACCATACATTCTACTGAACATACATTGTACTTTAGTGGAAAAAAGTTTACCGTTGGTTCTCCACCCAAACTCACTCTTCTTTTTTTTTTTCAAAATATGTATTTCCTATAAAAACTGAATTTCAAAAATTGGAAAATTTGAAAAGTTATGAGAATGTAAAAGTTTGTTGACAACATGATATTCATTATTTTTTCATTCAACAATTCTGTGTTGTATGAATGGATGTACTCGTACATTATGTACGAGTATATACCATGCTTTTATTAGTTTTCTCTTGAATTATTAAGTAATATTACCAAGTGAAACTGTCATTTTATTAACTGTTCTCATATAATATTTAAATTTTATTACAGAACCAATAATAAATTAATATTGTAAATTTTATTCAAACTTTCTCTAATATAAGCAGATATTTACAACTATAAAAAAAAATTAATATTCAACTATATTAATTCACTTGACTCTGAAATCCATAAAAAGCAGGAAAATGAAATATTTTCATTAAAGATTATTACATTTTATTCTTAATATTATATTTACTTTCTCTTACCCCTAGTAAGAGAAAGTATTGTGATAGTGCCAAATTTTTCGATATCTAGTTTTCACCGGAAATATCCGTTTTGAGGTCCCCTGAGTCCAAAAAAGTGGTTTTTAGCAAATGGTGTGTTGTATGTGAACCGCATAGCTAAAAAACGAAAAATCGTAGAAAGTTCACGAACTTGATATTCCGTTTAGGTATCACCATGGGATCTGACAGTAGGTCAACGGTCAAAATTCCTCAACCGGAAGAACCACTTTACTAAATGTTTTTTTTTTTTTCCACTTTTTTGCAATTCAAAATGGCTCTAACAATTTTCTTTAAACTTGATGCATCAACTACACACACAAAGATCTATAATTTTTATTTGAAACATTTTTCCGGGAAAATACATTTAAGGGCACTTTTAGGGGAGGGATGGTGGTGGGTTGTCCTCTAAAGTGCTATTTTAGTTTCCTATAAAATTCTATCATCTTAATAATATTAATTAGGATTAAATGTGTTGTTGAAATTCCGAGTTTGAAAAAAACGCGGATGACCGGAAGTGCGTTTTTGCTAAAATGTATTTTTCAGTTTTTTGGTATTTTGTTTTTACTTTCCTGCAATTTTCTCAAGAATGGCTTCGACGATTTTTTTCAAATTTGCTATATAAACTACACATACAAAGATCTACTAATTTTATTTAAAATATTTCTCTGGAAAAATTCATTTAAGGGCACTTTTTGGGGAGAGGTGAGGTTAGGTTTTTTTCCCTTAAGTGTTATCGTAGTTGATTATACAATTCTATCATCCAAACAAAATTAATCAGAAATAAATAGATGGCCAAAATTCTCGAGTTTCAAGAAAATAAGTAAACCGGAAGTGCATTTTTACTGAACTTTTTTTTTCAGTTTTTGACAAACTCCAACGAATTTCATCAAATTTGGTACACAAACTATAAAATTTGTCAATTACAATTTTGAAAACTGGAATAAGAGAAAGCTGTGTGAGTGTTTCACATCAGATTTTTTTTTGGTTTGTTTATTAATATTTATTTTCTTCAAAAAAAGGTTGTCTCTTTATCATGTTCTTCTAGAAAAGTTATTATAATGATTTACGGAAACTATTTATTTAGTAAAGAATCCAAATTTGTTGGAACTTTGTCAATTAAAATTGTGACATTGAATGAAAGAAACTCGTATGTTTTCACTTTCTCTTACTAATAATAGTTTGTAAGAGAAATTGAGTTTTCACCGGAAATACACGTTTTGAAGTCTCCTGAGTCCAAAAAAGTTGTTTTTAGAAAATGGTGTGTGTGTGTGTGTGTGTGTGTGTGTATGTGTAAAAAAACAAAAAGTTGCAAGCTCAATGGACGAATTGGCTTTTTCTAGATAAAACGTCCTCTAGAATTCCATTACAATAAATTTTCTAGGAAAGAAGTTACAAACAATAGTGATCTATCTCTGTATATACAGATAGTATAACAACTTTAATGAAAATCGATGGTGTCTTTATGAAGAAATTCACAAAAAATAAAAATACTGTTCAATAAAGTCATACTTACATTCAACCGATCTTTTTTTGCATACTCAGCATTTTGGCAACACATTTAATTCTAATTAATATAATAGGATAAGATATAATCGTATAAAAACAAAAACAACCACTTTAGAGAAAGTTTAATCCAAACCCTATCGCAAAACCTCACTTAATAATGTATTGCCCAAAAAAGGAAACGTATCAAATAAATGTTATAGTTGTAATGTTATTCGTGTAATGTGTCTGTAGTTGTAGTTTTGTAGTATAGCACGAGCTGTTTCGTAAGGGGCTTGTGTGTATGTAAGTTTTAAAGAGAGAGAAGTATTAGAAATAAGCAAGAGATCACCACTGTTTTTAAAATAAATATATTATTCTCTAAATGAATTTAAATACTTTACAATATCACAATAATATGCTTATTAAATCAATTATTTATCTAGATTAAATGTTAAACTCTTATAACTGGGATTGAAGTTAAGTGAGCGATTCCTGATACAAATGTTCTGGTTGAATGTCCTGTTTGAACGCAGAATTTAGACTCTCTCTTTTGAAAGAATGCTTTCTCTTGGTAGTTCAATTCCTCCCCTGTGAGAAGGGGCAAAAAGACAAAGCTGATCAAGTTCTATGAACACTTCTGTAACGGTGTTCTTTATCTGAACAGTCCCTTTTGCCAGTGAATGTTAGAATATTGTCATGGTACCGCAATGATAATGCAACCACAGCAGAGACAAGAGAGCATACTCTCTGATCATTAGCATACTGCTACATAAGCTAGTTTTCATCATCATAGCTAGCTTTCAACAACTCGCAACAGCATCATCGCTAGCTTTCTGCACCAAAAGCTAGTCTACATCAACTTTGCTAGTTTCAACAAACCCAGGCTAGGTACAACAAACTCGTTGCCAAACCAGATGAGCTAAAAAGATACATCATTCAGCACACGTGAAAAATTTGTTCAGGAGTGGAGATGGTGTAATGGTACCGCAAAGATAATGCAACCATAGCAGAGAGAAGAGAGGCTCTCTCTGGTTAACAGACTACTCTCTGACTTAGGCAGGCTAGAGTGGGAGAACCTGTTTATATAAGCCAGTGGGAATCTATCTAGAGAATCTATCAGATACAACTGTACATCGCATCGTGTCATATCTTTACTCTCACCATTCATTCTATCATTTTCATTATAAAGTCCAGTGAAGTTAGTGTAAACTTAGCTACATTATATTAGTGTCAGCATATCTCGTTCACTTAATCAAACCTAATTTCTCTCCCCAACAAGCCCATTATAATATCCTTCAAATAATGATTTTCTCAAATAAATATATTTTCATTTACTTCTTCCACTAATAGTAAATGTAATGTTTAAAGAAAACTGTAAAAGCTATTTTCAAAAAAATCACAAAAAGAAAAACAAAACTGAAAAGTCTATTCAATAATCCGGGACTTTTGGTTGTGGAATTTTGATGGATAAGTTGCTATGGGGATCCCGTGATGGTAACTACATGGAATATCAAGTTTGAACTTACACATATACATACTGTTAGATGTTTATATTATTAATATATAAAAAAAAATAATGATCGAATAGAAACAATGGTCAAACATAGGATTAAGGGGAGATTAAAAAAAGGATCGATGGCGATTCTATGTAGTTAGTCTCGTGTTGAAAAACTCTTGTATTTACTTCATTATGCTAGCTAATGCTAAATAAGTAATTAAAGTGTTTATTCTCTTTTGTGAACTGATTGTGGTGAACTCTTTAGTTATTTCTTATCTTAGCATTTTCATTTGTATTATTAATTATATATTTTTGGTTGTTAGTTTCTTATAATTTACATAAACACAATCTAGTGTTTCATGAATTTTTGTTTTGTTTATTTTAATTTCTTCTCTATTTTGTGTGTCTGCATTCGCTCTGGGCAAAAATGCTCACCCACCCAGCCACCCACCGACCAACACACACAGACAGAGATCATTTTCTAAAAAACGACTTTGTGTAATCACAATGTGTATATCTGGTGAAAAGTTGCTATTAAAAAATTCTACTTACAGCGGTAAGAGAGAAAGTGAAAAATGGGGCATAGATTGAGAATCGCTGGATCGATCGAGAGTTTTGACGTCCGCTGTTAATATTTTTACCAAATTGATTACTCTAAAGAAATGCATCTTAATATACTACTAACAGTGGCGGCTACTGGTATTCGCGATTGCACGACTGAACCCTGTACTAACAAATAAATTAAATAAAAAACAAATAAATTTAATAAAAATTAAATAATAAATAAATTAAATAAAAAAGTAACTAATTTTCATATTTTTATCAAATATTTCAATTTCAAAAAAATATTTTCATTTTTGTATTAGTTATGAAATTAAGTCAGTAAAAATTGGAAATATTGGCCTGATTATCAATTGTTTATAATAACCAAAAATTAAATTAATTTAATAATTTTGTTGTCAAATCAAAGAATCAGACATAAAATAATAGGAACCTATATCAGTATAGGAGCTCCTTAAACATGTTCGTATAATGAATTGTACACTAGTGTGCAATTCACACAATCATACTTTTGTATGTGTATCAGATCTATAAAAAGGTAGGAAGTTGGAGGTTCAGAGTTGGGCGTCGCGCTGGAGAATTTAATATATATATGTATATATAAAAAATTTCTTTGTGTTAGATACGTAGAAAAGTGTATATTATCATTACCTTTTTTAAAATAAGAGTGAGGGTTATAAGCGCTTTGAACATTACTTACGATCTTACGAACGAATTTACCCGATTTTACCCGGAGTTAAAAAGTTGTTTTTAGCAAATGGTCTGTGTGGGTGTGTGTATGTGAACAGCATAGCTTAAAAACGAAAAATCGTAGAAAGTTGAAACTTCTTATATAAAGACTTTTTATGAAACTTTATTTAAAACATTTGTCTGGTAAAATTCATTTAAGGGCACTTTTAGGGGAAGGGTGTGGTTATCTTTTTCTCTAATGTGCTCTCATAGTTAATTATACAATAATTCTATCATCCAAACAAAATTAATTAAAAATAAATAGATGGCCAAAATTCTGAGTTTCAAGAAAATAGTAACTTTTTTTCCAGTTTTCGACGAATTTCATTAAATTTGGTACACAAACTATAAAATTTGTCAATTATAATTTTGAGAACTGGAGTAAGAGAAAGTTGTAAGAGTGTTTCACACCAGATTTCTTGTGATGTGATGTGCCTGTGCCAATGTGTGGATTTTTATATATTATATTTATTTATATATATTTTTATGTTTATAAACATTTGATGTTGGTATTGGTACTTAAAACATCACAAAGATATATGACCCAGCAAAGAATCGATGCTAACTCATTGACATTTCCTTTAAACTGAAACACTTTATTTAGAGAATAAAAAATTTCCGTTAAGTTAACCACTTAATTTTCGAACTCAAACGGTAAATCTCTTTTTTCACAGTTCTTCTCTGGGTGCACAGTGACAGATTAATTGTTAATTTAACAGATTTAATTGTTGGAGAAGGATGCAAGTTATACCTGGTTCCTGGCTTACTTCATGATTTCTATCTAGCCAAGCTGCTAATAATGATAGCTAATGTAAGTATTTAAAAAAAAAGATCCTGAACCCCCCACACATCCAAGTCAGGAGCCACAACTGACTACAAATATTTTTCTTATAAGATTTTTGTTTCGATCTTCCTCAAGTTGTAAGAGAATGTATTGGGGGTCCTGTCAGATTTTGAAAATTGCATTTTCATAGGAAATACTTGTTTTGAGGCCGCCAAATAAGATAAAAAATCTGGTGTGAAACACTAACCCAACTTTCTCTTACTCCAGTACTCAAAATTATAATTGACAAATTTTAAAGTTAGTGTACCAAATTTAATTAAATTCGTCGAAAAGTGAAAACACTGTCCAGTAAAACTGTCCGGTTTACTAATTTCCTTGAAACTCGGAATTTGGGTCATATATTAATTTCTAGTTATTTCAATTTGGATGACAGAATTGTATAATCAACTGTGATAGCATTTTAAAGAAAAACATAACCCCCTCCCCCAAAAGTCCCCTTAAATGAATTTATCAGGGGAAAAGTTTCAAATAAAAGTTGTAGCTCTTTATATGTATAGTTAACAACGCTGGTTTAAAGAAAATCGTTGGAGCCATTTTCGAGAAAATACCAGAAAACTGAAAATTATATTTCAGTAAAAACGCACTTCCGGTTATCTATTTTTTTTCAAACTCGGAATTTCAACAACATATTTAATTCTAATTAACATTATTTAGATGACAGAATTGTCTAATATACTGAAACAGCAGTTAAGATGAAAACCTAACCCCACCCCTCCCCCAGAAGTGCCCTTAAATGAATTTTCCTGGAGAAATGTTTCAAATAAAAGTTGTAGCTCTTTGTATGTGTAGTTGATATATAAGTTTAAAGAAAATCTTCGGAGCCATTTTTGAGAAAATTGCAAAACGTAAAAAAAAACAACTAGTAAAGTGGTACTTCCGGTTGAGGAATATTGACACATAACGCACCGTCAGATCCATGGTGATACCTAAACGTAATATCAAGTTTGAACTTTCTACGATTTTTCGTTTTTGAGCTATGCTGTTCACATACATACACACACACACAGACACACACACAGACACACACACACACACACACACACACACACACAGACCATTCACTAAAAACCACTTTTTTGGACTCAGGGGACCTCAAAACGGATATTTCCGGTGAAAACTCGATATCGAAAATTTGACACGATTACAATACTTCCTCTTACTAGGAGTAAGAGAAAGTAAAAATGTTTCTAAACAATGGACCGTATCTGAATGTATGTGACGTGAACAAAATAATACTTTGTTTTTTTTTTTACGAGTTCCTTAATGCTGAGGTTTTCCTCAACCAAATATTTCTTTTAATTTCAGCCTCACACTGAATTTATTCCGGATATCCGCTTCTCTCAGTCAGTAAACGTGGGAGCTTTCCCGGGCGCCATCTGTCCACTTTTCCCTGGGTCTGTCCCTTCTTCTTCTTCCCTCGGCTTCCCAGGCTAGGATTTCTTTAGCCACTTTTCTATCTTCCGTTCTATTTATGTGGCCGTACCATTCAAGTCTCTTTTCCACCACCTTCTGCTGCACATTTTTGGAAACGATCATTTTTCTTTCTTGTTTCTTCGTTACTTACACGTTTAAGCCTTGATATTCGTGCTACCCTGCTCCAGTAATCCATCTCGGTGGTCAGAAACTTTTTTCTTATAACCTTATTCAAGGTCTAAGTCTCAGCGATATATACTAGTAATTCTTTGTACCAGGCTTGTATATATATTATATTTTTTGGTACTATTTAAAATATTGCCGCTCCAGAATACGGGGTTTAATATGATGATTGTTCTTTTTGCGCTAACATTACTTTGTAAAACACGTACATCAAAATAATTTGATTAAAAATCATTGGAAACTCGAACCTTCACATTCAGTTTATTTACCATTACCACATCTGATGGGAATGTTTCACTCAAAATCTAACCTGAAGTTGACTATTTTTTTTTTGAGCAATTTTTTAAAATACGATTTTATCGATTGCTTTAAACTTCGTATACTATCTATATACAGTGACTCATATTCAAATATAGATACTACCTATATTTCAATATTCTTTTGGAGTAGTTGTTTGGCTAATAATATGAGTTTAAATATTTTACTTTCTCTTACTCCTAGTAAGAGGAAGTATTGTAATCGTGTCAAATTTTCGATATCGAGTTTTCACCGAAATATCCGTTTTCCCCTGAGTCCAAAAAAGGGTTTTTAGAAATGGGTCTGTGTGCTATGTGTGTGTGTGTGTGTGTGTGTGTGGTGTGTGTATGTGTATATGGGAACAGCCACAACAAAAACCGAAAAACGTAAGAAGTGAACTGATATTCCGTTTAGGTATCACTATGGGATCTGACACTACGTTATCTGTCAAATTCCTCAACCGGAAGTATCACATTACTGTTGGATTTTTCACTTTTTTGCGATTTTCTCAAAAATGGCTCCGACGATTTTGTTGAAACTTAAAACATCAACCAAACATACAAAAAGCTACAACGTTTATTTGAAACATTTCTCCGGGAAAATGCATTGAAGGGCACTTTTGGGGGAGGGGTGGGGTTAGGTTTCCATCTAAAGTGCTATTTCAGTTTATTAGACAATTCGGTCATCTAAATAATGTTAATTAGAAATAAATATGTTGTTGAAATTCCGAGATTCAAAAAAATCGGATAACCGAAAGTGCGTTTACGTATCACTTTACTAAATACGTATTCACTTTTTCGCAATTTTCTCAAAAATGGCTCCGACGATTTTTTTGAAACTACGTATTTAAACTAACCATGCTAAGATCTACAACTTTTATTCAAAACATTTCTCTGGGAAAGTTCTTTTAAGGGCACCTTTAGGGGAGGGGTGGGGTTAGATTTTCATCGAAGTGCTATCCTAGTTGATTATTCTATCATCCAAACATAATTAGTTAGAAATAAATGGGTTGCCTAAATTCCGAGTTTCAAGAAAATCAGTAAACCGGAAGTGAGCTTTTACTGAACAATTTTTTTCAGTTTTCGACGAATTTCATTAAATTTGGTACACAAACTATAAAATTTGTCAATCATCATTTTGAGAACTGGAGTAAGAGAAAGTTGTGTGAGTGTTTCACACCAGATTTTTGTTTTTAATTTTTATGACCAATTTATTACTGAAAAATTCAATTTATTAAAAAAAAAAAAAAATTGCTTTTAAAACGTTATGACATACAGTCACACACAAAAGTGGACAGCTCCTAATGAATTAACTTTTTTTTTACAATGCCATACTAATAATTTTTATATATTACTTCTTCTAATTCATCATTGACTTGTCTTCATTCAACTATCACCATCAGAGGTTAAACAGCCAATACAATATGAACCAAAACAAGTATTTCCAGATCATGAAATTGTAAATGAACAAAATAAATAAGATTGATAAAATAGATTAAGAAAAAAATTCTGAAATTATTAATCGACTATTTGTCGACAGTTTTTCAAGATAATTAAAAGATATAAAAAATAATGGCAGAATAGTTGGACCATTTACGAAATTTATTACGGAAAATGTTATATGCAAGATGAAAGTTGGCTTTTGCGAGAAATAAAAACAAACAAAAATCGTATGAAAAGTACACCATAATTTGGATACAGAGTTGTCAACAGCAAGAGGAAAGGTAAGTGTACTGTGAAACTAGAAGAAGAGTGTTTAGGAAATAATGGCCGAACCTCTAGAAACAAGCGGATGGTTAGTTTAAAGAACAAAAACAAAAAAGAAAAAAGATTGCTATCTGCTAAAGGAATTCCTATACGGAATTCCTATACGAAGAAAATACTTTCTGGGATAATATCATTATTAAGGATGAAAGTAAATTTAATCTGTTTCGATTAGATGGAAAGTTAAATGAGACTGAGAAAAGTGAATGAAAAGCTGCAAGTGGTTGAACATTGTGTGCCGACTGTGAAGCATGGAGGATGATAAGTGATGACATGGGAGTTTTAGGCGATATATACTATCCTCTTATATTGCCTGTTCAGCCTCCAATGCCCTGTTAGTAGACCCATTATTAGCCTTATATTCCTTCGGCTGTGGTTCAATAGGTCTCTGATAAATGTAAGCCATTGTCTTTTAACAAAAAATTTAGCCTGCTTCTGCCTTAGTCTTCTTTCCTACCATTGCAGACGCTGGTCTTCTATCTAAGGCTTTATAGAAGCTTGAATCATGCTCCTGGGCAACCCGTAGAAGGATTCGGGGCTTATAAGAGCGTCCTTCAAGCCGTCCGTCGCCAGGGCATCACCGCATGTCCCGGCACCCAGGCGAGTGACAACTTATTTCGAGCTCCCACCTTAGTTAGTTTAGATTAGTTTGGGGAGGGCCACTGCGAGTGTAGTACAGCCTTTAGTCTAGTGTAAAGGTATAGCACATCCTTCAGTTTCGCCCTTTTAATCAGACCTAGCAAAGCTGAATGTGGCTCCGTAATGAAGCTCATGGCTTCGAGATTACTAGTCCCAAGTTGAAGCAATCTTGTTCTGGCCAGTCCGACACACTCACAAAGGATGTGCACTAGGGTTTCCTCCTCAGTCCAGCAGAGACGGCATACTGTGTTGTCTGTAAGTAATAAATGGTGCATGTACCTATTCAGCCTACAGTGCCCTGTTAGTAGACCCACCATTAGCCTTATATCCCTTCGGCTATGGCTCAGTAATTCCTTGGTAAATTTAGGCAAGTGTCTCTTAATGAAGAGTTTAGCCTGCCTCTGCTCTGGCGTATTTTCCCACCATCGCAGACGCTGGTCTTCTATCCATTCCTTGATAGAAGCGTGAATGAGGCTCAAGGCTTATAAAAATATCCTTCGAGCTCTCCTGCGCCAGGGCGTCCGCCCTTTCTTTACCAAGAAACCCCGCATGGCCCGGCACCCAGGCGAGTGTCAGCTTATTCCGAACAACCAGCTCGGTAAGGGCAGATAGGCAGTCCTACGCCATTCTTGAGACTATTTGGTGTGAGGAAAGTGCCTTCAGGGCTGCCTGACTATTTGGAGTATATGACCACTCTTCTACCCACTAACCCTTGCCTTATAATCTCCTTAGCACAGAGTTGTAACGCCACAACTTCGTCCTGAAAGACAACTTTCCATACGCTGGCTTTAATCTTAACTTTTGGCCTGTTCCCATGAACCCCAGCTCGATCCCAGACAGTGTTTTAGAGTCATCTGTATACTAAACCGAATTGCTGAGCAGAGGGAGAATCCCGTCCAATTCGTCCTTGTTCGGAAACAATGTGGAAGTTCCTTTCAAAATTAAACTTAGGAATCATCCTAGTAGACGAATTATGGCGATATATACCACTACTATATCAGATGTATATCATTCTTATATGCAATTTTTTTGAGATATGGGGTTATAGGGCAGCTGGGCAGGTCACGTCCCCCCCCCAAAAGTCATTTTATTAAGTTTAGATTCTCCCAAAGACAATTAAACATTTTTCAAATTAAAAATGATAAGCTTGAAGCAAATTAATTAATGGAAAAAATTATAAATATGTAAATTGTAATTATAAAAAGGTTGAGTGAGTGTTACTCAAGAGATGTTTTGTATTTTTATTTTTCAATAGACAAAAATGATATGCCACCAGACATATCATCTGTTTTCAATGAAATATATCTCTAATGTAATAGAAATGAGAAAGTTCGTTTTACAATTGAACTAACAGGTGTCAAAAGATATGAATTTCACTATTTTACCAGGCTACAATAATAACAATGTGACGGACTCCCCCATAACGTTGGTGATATTATTGAAATAAAATTAACTGAATAGAAAGCGCTAAACAATATTTTGAATAACTATTTCAACAATGATCAATACGGCTTTTCTGCTATTTAACAAAGAGATATTTTTGTAAGAAACCATGAATAACTTATCTTTTGTTATTTGTTACATTTATTACTGCTAGATAAGTTATTAACAGTATTTGTACCGAATAATATAGGGTATTTTGTAAATTTAAATGTTCCGAACAATATGTAAATTGTAACGGGTAACAATTCCTGATATTGAGGTAGCCTTGATGGTTGGTGTCAGCAACATGAAGTTTCCAACGCTTGTGGGATAATTTCCTAAACAGAAAACGGTTTATTCCATTATCAGTGAAATCTTTATGGATCTTGGGAGCGTCATCAGTATCATTAACGTTTTACCAATAGAAAGAATATAATTTTAATAAGGATTTTATGATGCTGAAGCAGCAAGGAAGATGAATGAACTAATAAGGTGGGCTAATGTGTTTATCCATATTAAAACATTAAAAAAGGCTATTTAAGCCTTAAAGTCAGATTCCAAGCGGTTTGGAATTTTTCGATTAAGTCTCTAGCTGCTAAAAAAAATCAACTGAGAGAACCAGTCATTTATTTTAACGTTTGTACGGCTACTTAAAAAAAAAATTGTTCACAGAATAACCTGATTTCCTGCCTTGTTCTGAGCGGACGTTGTAAGATAGAAGCACTTCAAAGTTATTTTTCAAGGTTCCATTTTCCTCTACACATACTGATAAAGATATTAAGTCCTAGACACATGTACTAGAAATTTCAAGCCAATCATTAAACTTATAATGGAGTTGCTGAGGAGAGAAATTAGGTTTGATTAAATGAAGAGATATCAAGACACTAATATAATGTAGCTAAGTTTACACTAACTGCACTGGACTTTATAATGAAAATGATAGAATGAATGGTGAGAGTAAAGATATGACACGATGCGATGTACAGTTGTATCTGATAGATATCCTCTAAATAGATTCCCACTGGCTTATATACACAGGTTTTCCTACTCTAGCCTGCCTAAGTCAGAGATTAGTCTCTGTTAACCAGAGAGGGGCTCTCTTCTCCCTGCTGTGGTTGCATTATCTTTAGGGTACAATTACAAACTAAAAGTAGAATGATGTAGACGTTCATGGACTCTGTTCACTTAAAACTCTCAAGCGATACATGCTTCCACACAGTGTGGCCTGGCCAACATGTCTCCTTCTTTCCTATTACCATGTTCATTTCCACCAATGAACTCACAAATATGTATTGGTTGTGAGTGAATTGTAATGATCATGATGTTGAAATGACATACACTACTGTAAACTGGGATACTGTAAATTTATATTTACATTAGACTTTGTAAGAACTAGAGTAAAAAGAGGTAGAAAGAGTGGCCAAACGAAGAGCGATATAATATAGAATAATTTCATGAATAAGTTAGAAATGGTGACTCTTCTGAAGGTCCATAGCTAGATTGGTTAACATCAAGAGAACTCATGAAGACTGTAAAAAAAGGTTTTTGGGTGAAAGCTGTGTGAAGATAGTTGATTATTACTTGGAAATTATTGCTTACTTTATTTTGTTTTTTAATTTAGGGCCTATCATCGTCTATGGTCATTGGCACTTGGAGTCTTCTCAGTACACTGCTGGCAGCCTCCGAATAGTGTTCTCTCGTTATAGAAAATCTAAGGGTAAATAGCACTGTTGGACTGAAACCCGGGATTTCTCGCGTTGCTAGTCCAGCGCGCTACCATTGAGCTAATCAGTTCCCGTACATGTTTCTATATAATTTTATTTTTTAAACAGTTTTACCGTTGCATAATAAAAGAAATTATTGTCCTAAGATCTCGTTTAGTTGTCAACACTCGCTTGCGCTTAATGTGAGCCAATCTTGAAATAAAAGTGTGTAAAAATTGCACTTTACTTCTTTTGTTATCAAATTATTATTTTAAATTTTTGTAGATTTCATGAAAAACAAAAAAAATTTTTTGGTTGCAAAAATGAACAAATAGATTATCGATGTGTATTAATTTAAAGTGATAATATCAACACATAGCTGGTTTGTATTAGTATGGAGGGAATTAAGTTCATGGTAGGAAATTATATGGAGATGATATCCAGATGTTACTAATGGTTTTAACTTTAGAAAGCCAGTATAAACTGGATGTTACTGAATAAGTAGATAAATGAATAAAAAAACGAACAATTAAATTAAACCACACTACAACACGTTCAAAATGTACAATATAATTGCCAACACTCTCTACAATATTACATTTTTGTATAACATCTCGTTTAATTTACATGCTTTTTCTTTACTTTCTCTTACTCCTAGTAAGAGGAAGTATTGTAATCGTGTCAAATTTTCGATATCGAGTTTTCACCGGAAATATCCGTTTTGAGGTCCCCTGAGTCCAAAAAAGTGGTTTTTAGCAAATGGTCTGTGTGTGTGTGTGTGTGTGTGTGTGTGTGTATGTATGTATGTGAACAGCATAGCTCAAAAACGAAAAATCGTAGAAAGTTGAAATTTGATATTCCGTTTAGAGGTCACCATGGGATCTGATTGTACGTTATCTGTAAAAATTCCTCAACCGGAAGTACCACTTTACTAGTTGGATTTTTTACTTTTTTGCGATTTTCTCAAAAATGGCTCCGACGATTTTCTTTAAACTTTAAACATCAACCACACATACAAAGAGCTACAACTTTTATTAGAAACATTTCTCCGGGAAAATGCATTGAAGGGCACTTTTGGGGGAGGGGTGGGGTTAGGTTTCCATCTAAAGTGCTATTTCAGTTTATTAGACAATTCTGCCATCTAAATAATGTTAATTAGAATTAAATATGTTGTTGAAATTCCGAGTTTGAAAAAAATCGGATAACCGGAAGTGCGTTTACTTTACCACTTTACTAAATGATTTATTCACTTTTTCGCAATTTTCTCAAAAATGGCTTTGACGATTTTTTTGAAACTTCATATATAAACTAAACATGCAAAGATCTACAACTTTTATCTAAAACATTTCTCTGGAAAATTTCTTTTAAGAGCACTTTTAGGGGAGGGGTGGGGTTAGATTTTCATCAAAGTGGTATCCTAGTTCATTATACAATTCTATCATCCAAACATAATTAGTTAGAAATAAATAGATGGCTGAAATTCCGAGTTTCAAGAAAATTAGTAAACCGGAAGTGCGCTTTTACTGAACAGTTTTTTCAGTTTTCGACGAATTTCATTAAATTTGGTACACAAACTATAAAATTTGTCAATTATCATTTTGAGAACTGGAGTAAGAGAAAGTTGTGTGAGTGTTTCACACCAGATTTTTTTTTTTTTTGTAACATACATTCATGTGTGTACTTTTGTTCAGTATTTCTTAGTACCGCTAGGGGTTGGAGGTAGGAAACTGAAAAAAAAAAAAATAATTGATATGCAAATAGTCGGTTCATTGATTCTGATGTGTTCAAAAATAATTGAGAAAAAAATACTGCTCTGATTTCAAAGATCTCCAAGTTAAATTGGTGTGAAAAAGTTACTAATAAATCATACATACTGATCTGAAAGAAATTGTAAAATTTCCATTATATTCGTCGTATTCTTAACGATAATTGGTGCCACTTATGTAGCAAATATTCCTGAAGAACCTTTACAGGTGAGAAGAGCTAATGAATAAACCTCTATGTGAAATGTTGTTAGTGTGATGTTGTTTGTATGTTTGTAGAGCGAGCAGCACGAGCGGTTTAGTAAGGAGCTTATGTGTATGTTCAAAATAGAAATAGAAATATTAGTAATAGAGAATAAGAACCACTTTTTAAATAAATAATTTTGCTATATATGTTAAAGTAGTGAATTTACAAGATACGAGGGCTGCTCTTTATATTTGTGGCCTAAGGATGAAAACACAAGCATTTAAAGACAAAATCGATTTTATTGTTTTTCAAAATATTCCCCATGAAGATGAATACACTTTTGCATGCGTTGGAACCAATTTTCAAAGCACTTTTTCCACTCCGATTTAGGTACTTCTAAAACATGGGTTTTGAATGCAGCAACTGCTTCTTCAGGAGTAGGAAACCGTTGTCCACGTAGTTTTTTCTTGATGTTCGGGAACAAAAAGAAATCATTAGGTGCCAAATCAGGGCTGTACGGTGGATGACCCATCAATTCAATGTTTTGCCCTGTCAAAAACTCCATTGTTTCAGCCGATCGGTGGCAGCTCGCATTGTCGTGATGCAGAATGATGCGTCTTTTCTTTGACTTTTCCCGAAGTTTCTCAAAGACTTCTGGCAAACAAATAGTGGTGTACCATTCCGAATTGACCGTCTTACGTTCCTCTAATGGCACAGTCGCCACATGACCGGTAATGCCGAAGAAACAGGCAACCATTTGCTTTGATGTGCTTCTTCCACGAACAACTTTGGTTGGGTTGGGCTCGTCTTGAAAGACCCATACGGTGGATTGCTGTTTTGTTTCAGGATCATATGAGTATATCCATGATTCGTCACCTGTGCAGATATTATAAACTGCTTTTGATGCACCTTGAGCGAATTTCTTCAACATTTTCTTGCACCAATCAACACGAGCATCCTTTTGTGCGTTTGTCAGGTTATGCGGTATCCAACGCGAACAAACCTTTTTCACATGCAAATGTTCATGCAAAATCTTATTGATGCTTGTCATACTAATGCCTAAAGATGCTTCAATCTCGCGATATGTTACATGACGATCATGCTTTATTAGCTCATGCACAGCATCGACGTTTTCTGGCACAACAACCGTTGTTGGACGACCTTCACGGGATTCGTCCTGGAGTGATCGTCGGCCACGATTGAATTCGTTATACCAGTTTTTAATGGTGCTGTAAGAAGGTGCTTCATTACCATATAAGGAATTAAGTTCATCTGTGCACTGTTGTCGTGTCAGGCCACGTCGAAAGTTATGAAAAATTATTGCACGAAAATGTTCACGAGTTAATTCCATTTTCTCCTAAGATCACTTTTTCAACCTGCTATCACTAACACTAACAACAATGAAATGACAAAATGTTTTGGTTGAGGTTATGTTTAACAATGTGAAGGTTACACTGGAAACATCAGCTGGTGCCTAGCAACAATCAGTGTTACCAAGGCAGAAATATAAATAGCAGCCCTCGTAATTATTAATTTTGAATCTTGAATTAACTTATAATTGCAAGGAAATAAATAACTAGTAACTAGATTGTTTAAAACTCAAATGTTAACACTTAAACTGGCACTGAATTTAAGAAAGCGATTCCTGAAACAAGTGTTCTGGTTGAATGTCTAGTATAGGCTATTCTGTTTGAGTGCAAAATTCAGGATTTCTTGAAAGAAGCCTTCTCTTCGTAGTTCAAATCCTCCCTTGAGAAAAGGGACAAAAAGACAAAGGTGACTAAGTTCTATTGAACTCTTCTATAACGGTGGTCTTCTACCTGGTTTTACCCTTTTTGCCAGCGAATGTTAGATTTGTCTTTTTCAAATAAAATATATTTATAGATATAATTTTTGGCATCCGTTACATATGTACGACCCATCCCCTAATTAAAATCATTAATAAATAACTCACTAATTGAATTACCACCATCATCAAGAATCTTTCTATGATGAAATTTTGGGTTTCTTCTAAGAATATGTTTAATCATTCAAATCATCATTGGAATCTTTCAAGCCCTACTGGAAGAATTTAACTGGCATTTAGAAGAATGATCCATATTTGCCGAGGCTGTGATAAAAGATGATAGTTTTTAAATTTGAAATTTACAAAACTCATTTGATTGACCCTAAGGTCACAATCCATGGATGGCTGTCATGTACGTAAAATATTAAGATGGCACTTTTGAAAAGCCCTGCGTCAGGTCTGGCACAAAAAAACTAAAATTAATTTTTTTTAAACAAAGTCTCGAATAACAATTGTAATAGATCTTTGTCATATATATCAGTGCGTTTATCTTAAGTTAATGAATTTAGTAAGATATCGTATTATAAGAAAATTGTTGGAACTTCTAAAGGTTTTTGGGTCAACAGTGTCGAATATGAAACTGAGTTGACATTCAATAGTGGGTGCTTTTATTTGTTTTGACTTTTAGCATGGAGATTTCTTATAACCTGTGTAGAGCTTTAGGTTTCTTAGGCGACAAAGTAATAAGTTCCTGGATTTAATTTTCCGTAACTGTATACCATTCTATAAACAAAAAAAAAAGCTATTAAAAAATAGCGAAAAGCTATTTTCGTTTTATTTACCCTATCTGCAAGATGTTTACTGAAGGAAAGAGAAGGGGTAAGGCGTAACCCTAAATATTTATAAATATTTACTACCTCGATCTCCTCTCTGCCTAAATGCCATTCTCCATTACTGAAAATCATAATCTAAGATTTCTCTAAGTTAATTCTTAAAATTCCAGGTCAGACAATATTCCTGAAAAGAATTAATCATTCTTTGTAGGGAGTAAGAATCCGAGGCAAGTAAGACCACATTGTCGGCATACGCAAGTAGTTTCACTTTTCTGCCACTTTCTATACGCAACCCCGATCATCTACAGAGGATTCTACATCGTTTATATAAAGTGAAAATAATGCCGGACTGAGGAGGCAACTCTGTCTCACACCCCATTTCAAAAATTCGTGTCACACCTTCACTGTGATTGTGAAACCGAATATGGACTTCGAAGGTCCTGCGATTTTTGTTTTTTAACTTATTTTGTTTACAGATACGTACACACAAACTGAGAGAGAGACCGACGGAGAAATAGATACATACATATATTTGTCTCACCAATAATACCATACCAGATCAGAATTTCAAAAATTTGATACCATGGCGCCATTTTTCAGGGTATCAAAAAAAAAAACCTATTCTTCACGAGAAAGTTACTGAAAATTATAGAATTATATATTATACATTAATTATAGAATTATAATAAAATAAATATTAATCGAATAAATTATAACCATAATATATTTGAATACAAGAAACAAATACAACCCAAACATAAAAGTAAATATTAAATCAAGCTTGTATATTCGGTTTCTTACAGTTTGTTTTATTTTCGTCGTCAATCAAATAATTGATTAGCTAATTTTTTTACATTCCCTCTATGCTTTAAATTTCTCGGCATTTTTTTTACTTTCTCTTACTCCTAGTAAGAGGAATTATTGCAATCGGGTCAATTTTCGATACCGAGTTTTCACCGGAAATATCCGTTTTGAGATCCTCTGAGTCCAAAAAAGTGTTTTTAGCAAATGGTGTGTGTGTGGGTGTGTGTGTATGTGTACAGCATACCTCAGAAACGAGAAA